>WBNM01017779.1:2027-21100 GCA_013399055.1 Ramphastos sulfuratus | reverse complement strand
GTTGGACTTGATGATCTTTGAGGTCTCTTCCAACCTTGCTGATACTGTAGGAGGCTGGAGCGAGGAGGGGGCAGCCTCTGCTCCTTGGTGGCAAGGGACAGGAGCAGAGACAATGGTTCCAAGGTGCCCCAGGGGGGGTTCAGGCTGGATGCTAGGAAATATTTCTTCTCACAGAGGGTTCTCAGCCATGGAATGGTCTGCCTAGGGCAGTGCTGCAGCCACCTTCCCTGGAGGTGTTTGAGCAGCCTGTGGAGCTGGTGCTTAGGGACATGGTTTGGTGTTGCCCCTGCAGTGCTGGGTCGAGGGCTGGACTGGATAAACTTGGAGGTCTCTTCCAACCAGATGTCTTCTGTGATCTCTGGGAAGAAATATTTCCTAGCATCCAGACTGAACCTCCCCTGGGGCAGCTTGGAATCATTTCCTCTGCTCATGTCCCTTGCCACCAAGGAGCAGAGGCTGCCCCCTCCTCACTCCAACCTCCTTTCAGATAGTGGTGCCAAGCTGAGGCATTACAGGCACTGGATTGTGACATCTGTCAGTCAAACCCTGATGAACATCAGCTGGGAAAGTGCTGCTTTGCTGCGGGAAGCAGTACAGAGTTTTGCCCAGCTGCTAAAGAAGACTGCCAATGTCAAGCATCTAACAGCATCACAACTTCTGTGAAGAAACACTTTGGGGCAGTGTGCAGAGGTACCAAGGCTCTGCAAGTTATTATCTCTAGCATCTGGACCATGGCACAATTCAAGTCATAATGGACTTCTTAATGCATACACAGTGGGGATCCTTCTCATACTCTGCTGATGTTGTCCAAGGCAGTCATAAAAACACTAACCCAGTCTGTCTCAAACCACTAAAGAGACTGATGCAGTGTTAATTAGATTAATTTCTGAGCCCTAGTGTGCAGATTATCCAAATCATTAAGCCAGTGCCATCTCTGACCGACTCTGATTGTGCACAGCAACCCATTGAGGGCTTGAACCTCTTTGTGGTAAGAGCTGCTGAAGGTCTATCAGCTAACATCTGAGAAATCATAGTGAAAGTAGCCTTAAACCGCTGCTGGAGAACTGAGAACTGCCCCTTCAGTGCAGCAGGAAGGTAGTGGAAGGTTAGCCATGTGAAGGAAAATCAGCCTTTTACTTGCCAGCTTTTGATTGTGCTTGAATGCTGAGGAACTCAATTGCAGGACAGGAAAGCAACTGCACAGACAGTAGATTGGGCCTGGCTGTGCTGGAGGCTCTGCAGGAAGCTAATGGTCACAGCCTGCTGGGCATCTGTCCTCTGCTGCAGCTTTACCTCTCAGTGGGAGCAGAAAAGAGGGTTTGGGCTTCCCCTGCCTTGTAGATTTCCATGGTGGGAAGAATGGAGGGTGGAAGAGGAGCAGGAGGAAGGGTGAAGTGGGACACCTTACTGCCTCTTTCCCAAGAAGCTGTTAGCTCAGTGGCCTGCTGAGCCCAGTGATGGTCTGAACGTGGGATCACCTCATTCCTTGCTTTGTCCCAGAAGACAGAGCCAAATCCTCCTGCACTCCAGCCTGAGCACAAATTGCTTGTGCCGACGTTGGCTGAATAGGGTGGCACTCTTCTTGGGAGCTCCTCCCCTGGTGCAGAATGTGTCTGTGCTGAAGAGCTGGGGTGAAGTTTCATTTTCCCAAAAAACCTCTTGGTTTAAACAGGTTGGCATTTCCCCAAGAAAAATCCACTGGGTTGGAAAATTTCCAAGCAGCTCTGGTGCAAAACAATGTGTCTGAATTTCAGAGCTCCTTTAGCATTTCCACATTTCTGGTGGGAAGAATGGAGGGTGGAAGAGGAGCAGGAGGAAGGGTGAAGTGGACACCCTACTGCCTCTTCCCCAAGAAGCTGCTAGCTCAGTGGCCTGCTGAGCCCAGTGATGGTCTGAATGTGGGATCACCACATTCCTTGCTTTGTCCCAGAAGACAGAGCCAAATCCTCCTGCACTCCAGCCTGAGCACAAATTGCTTGTGCCGACGTTGGCTGAATAGGGTGGCACTCTTCTTGGGAGCTCCTCCCCTGGTGCAGAATGTGTCTGTGCTGAAGAGCTGGGGTGAAGTTTCACTTTCCCAAAAAAATCACTTGGTTTAAACAGGTTGGCATTTCATCCACTGGGTTGGAAAATTTCCAAGCAGCTCTGGTGCAAAACAATGTGTCTGAATTTCAGAGCTCCTTCAGAGGCGCGAGACAGGGGAAACGCTGGCAGAGAGGGGCAAGCAGGCGCTTGGATTTGCTTTGGAAGTGGAGTGGAAGAAGGAGCTCATTTGACAAGTACTTATTAAAGCCATCCCTGCAGAATCATGGGTGCTGAAATTAGCCTCCCTGCTTCAGTGCAAGTGTCTTTGCTCACTGTCTTATTTATCTCTGTCTTCTCCTCCTCTCCACTGGGGCAATCTCGTTCAGGGATTCCAAAGCTGCCCTTCTGCGCCCTCCCGCCTCTGATTTCTGTGTATGTTTTGGGCAAGGAGGACTTTAGCCTAGGGATCAGATGATTTACAAAGTAGAAAAATATTGCTTTATAATAAAAGGAGGATATTGAATAAAACCCAGATTTAATATCCAACCAAAGAGAACACCCTGATGAATGTAATTGCATTTTAAGCGCCCTGATTGAATTTTTGATCCATATTGCATTTGTTTGGCTTGTGAATCTTTTATGAAAAAAAAAAAAAAAAAGAAAAAGTGTCTGGAGATTAAAGGATTACTGAGTTTTTAAGAAGCCTGGGCAGCTGGTAAAACATCTGAATATTCTTGCCTCAATTTGTTGGAAGAGCTATATTAATGTTATCCCTATCCTAGCAAGAGATCTGTTTCAAACCAAAATAGCCCAGGAGAAGGGGGCCAAGAGAGAAGAGTTGTAAGAGACAGTTCCTTCTACAGGGGAACACTTTAGCAAGTGCTGGAAGGAAATGGTACTGCAATGCAGAATAAGAGTGTCTGAAATGATGATGGGGGAGGAGGATTTCCTTTTTTCTATGAATTTTCTGATGAGGTGGAAGGAGTGAGCAGTGCCTTGTGTCCACTCAAACTCTAAGAGTCACTCATGGTGGCTTTCTCCCTTAGCTCCAGCTAACCTGCTGGAGCCTTCAATTCCAGGTGCCTCCAGGATACATGGAGGCAGCAACTGTGTTTGCAAAAGGGGTTTAGGCAGTGGAGGGAGAACTCCAGCAAGCACATTGAGAACAGAGAGTGATTAATTTAGCTGAGAGAAGCGATAAAAGTCAGTTAGGGTCAGGGTGTGCCTTTAGGCAAGACAGGGCAAGTGGCTCCCCGTTCTACATAGACACACAGCCGTGGTGAGCTGTGAAGCTGTGGTGCTGACTGAAAACTCATTCTTCTGTTGTGCAAAAAGCTGTTTATTATTGTGTCCAAATGAAACAATGTAAACAAAAAAAAAAGGTGAGTGAGCTTCTAGAAGTTGCTTAAGCACAGAAGCGAAGTCATCATCTCCCAAAGACAGAAGCAATCCTGCCAAGCGCCAGGAGCTCAGCTAAGATCTTGCAGGCTTTAAGAGGCTCTCCCACATCTGTAGAATCTTTTACTCTTTTATGAAAACATAGAATGGTAAGTTTGGAAGGGACCTCAAAGGTCATCTAATTCCAATCCCCTCCCACTAGTACAGGTCACTCAAGGCCTCGTGCAACCTGGCCTTGAACACCTCCAGGGAGGGAGCAGCCACAGCCTTCCTGGGCATCCTCCCTTGGTATCCTCCCTGGGCATCCTCTCCATCCTTTCCCTTTCTATCTTCCCCCTTTCAGCACCACCTCCCCTTTCTCACCCCACACCACATTTTTGGGTTTTCTTCCCTCTTTTATCCCCCAAACCCAGAGCACCTGGGTGCTGTTGGAGTCTCCTCCCACCCCAGGTGTGAGCACTTTGCCCTCCCTGCCCACTCCCCTTTATAATCAGCCCCAGGAAAGGCAGCAGCCCCAAGCTTGCCCAACTGGGCAGAGGGATCCTCCTCCTGTCACCACTGGTGAGTCCTTATGGTGCACACTTGGTGAATGGTGGAGGTGATCTAAAGGCCAGGGGGCCTGGTGGCCCCCTGGTTAGTCAGGGTAGGCAATTGATGGCTAATTTGATGTCACCTATGGGTGCTGACTGGGCCTCCTCATGTAGGCTGATCTCCTATATGCTTAGCTGCTGCTTTATAGAATCATAGGATGGTAAGGGTGGAAGGAACCTCAATGATCATCCAGTTCCAATCCCCTGGCATAGGCAGGGACACCTCCCACTAGGACAGCTCACTTAAGGCCTTGTCCAACCTGGCCTTGAACACCTCCAGGGAGGGAGCACCGCAACCTGCCTGGGCAACCTGTGCCAGTGTCTCACCACCCTCACTGCAAACAACTTCCTCCTAACATCCACTTTTAATCTCCCCTCTGCCAGTTCAAACCCATTGCCCATTGTCCTGTTATTGCAAGACCTTGTCAATAGTCCCTCCCCAGCCTTCCTGTAGCCCCCTTCAGATCCTGGAAGGCCACTCTAAGGTCTCCTGGAAGCCTTCTCATCTCCAGGCTTATAAATAAAGAATAAAGTAATTGTTGTGTTCTTCTGAAATGATACAAACAACACTTATGTCCAATGGTCCAAACCAGTAAATGCAGTATTTCATAGCTAGCACTATTTGAAAGTATTCTTAGCATAATTCCCCTGCTCATCAAAGCTTCACATGCTGTTAGAAGTGAGAACAGAACTAAAGAGCTGTGCAACAAAAGCAGCACTGGAGAAAAATGTCTAAGGAAGGAACTTTGTAATTTCTTCTATCCAGTGATTTTGATTAGACACCACATGGGGCTGGAGGGGGAGGCTGGAGTAAGCAGGTGAGGTTTGCTATGATCTCTAAACCTTAGTCTTTCCAAGCCCACTGCACACAGCCAAACCCCTCAGAACACTGCAAGGTCCAAAGTTCAGGAGAAAGCAGCCCATTAGGCATGGGGGCAGGGGTAGGAATCTTTGTTACATCTAGAGAGCAGTGGAGAAAATCAAGCAAGGGGAAGACTGATGCCTGTGTGCAACCTCTGGCCTGACTTAAAACCAAGCTGCAGGGAAACATTTTTAGTCTTCTGCACAGTTCAGCTTAGGCATAACTGTTAAGGTCTCGAGAACAGAGATTAACAGTATCTCACTCCAGAGGAGTAAGATTTGTTCTTCTAGATTTCTATGTTGTGAAATCCAGGTGCAAATGAGACCAGATAGCACCACACAACTATTTATTAAAGGATAAAGCTGAACAAAACAGAGGGGGAGAGGGAACAATGGAGAAAAAGAGAAGAGCAGGGAAGGAAAAGAGTGGGGATTATATTGCCATCAGCTGCAGATTTGGGGAGGGAGAGAGAGAGGTGTGCCTGACCCTGGGATGTTCTTCTGTGGAGCTGTTCTGCAGGAGCTGTTCCTCGAATTCATCTGGTGGAGGTGCTTGTGTTTGCAGGCATTGCTCATGTCTCTTTATACAGTTTTTTAGGCCATTGTCGAGGTGCAACTCCCCAGGACACCTTCCTGTGTATTCTCATGTTTGAAGGGGTCTGGCAGTGGCACCAGGCAGGGCCTCTGCCCCCTCCCTGCTGCGCTTACCTGTCCATACCCCAAATACACAGAAGCCTTTTCTCTGCAGGGTAGCTGCACATCCAGGGCATTCAAGCCAGGCTGGAGTCTGGGAAGGCCACAAAGCCACTGTGTCTCAGTTGATTTGCATCCCCGAGCTCTCAGCCAGGAACCTGGGCTGAGTCCAGGAAGTCCACAAAGGTGCTGTTTGCATCCCTGAGCTTTGACAAGGATCTGGGCAATCTTTAAAAAAGGAAATATTTATCTTTGTTGATTTGAACAAGGGAGAGGTGATCAGACTCTCACAATAGCCCATAACCAGAGCTGGAGAGTCCTGTCTGTTCACCTTTTTCTTTAAACTCCTGTGAGGTGTTTTGAGTGAGGGTGAAATTTGGGCTCTCCTGTATAAAAGAGACATCTGAAGTAGTCACTCCACATACAGCTGACTTTGGGCAAGTTTTGTTTAGGCTCCTTTGCCATTTTCTGGCAGCAGCAGAAGAAACAGATACACCCTAAACCAAGGGACTGCTTTGGTTGTGACTGGAAGCTGAAATGCTGTAATTGTGTATNTGATCTTTGAGGTCCCTTCTAACCTTACCATTCTATGATAAAACACCCAAAGAACAGTCTTGCTGTGATTTGGAAGTTACGGAAAAAACCCTGAACAATAAATAAAAGGTATTTAAGGTTGGGCAGTTACAAATAGATATAGGGAAGGGAAAAACAAGATACAACAAAATATCTATACAGCCAGATTGATGACAATGGATGGAGGTAGATTCAGGAAGGGATCTCCACCATGTGGTAGATAAATGGCCACAAGGTAAGACAGGAGCAGGAGGAGCAAGGTGGTGATGGAAGGCAGGCATGCAGGAGAGAGAGGAGCAGCAGTTCCTCTGTATAGGGGGTCCAGACAGGCAGTGGGAGTGGGCTAAACACTACACACCTGGGGTCAAGTTCAGACCACTCCCCTGACCCAGTAGGGTTAACCCTTCACATTGTGGACTTTCAAGCCTAGTGCAGAAATCTGGAATGGCTTTTTGTGTGCACTCTTAGTCCTGAGCCAAGCCTGAGCTGTAGATGAGTTTCAGGTACCCTTATAGTCTAAGCAGGTACCTTCTGTTTGATAAAGTGCATTGGCACTTGAATTTCTTGTTCTTTTAGCTATACAGCAGAGAGTGGTGGATGGCTTTGAAGCTGTTCAAAACAAGCACTTTATCAAATGAAAGTAATGAAAAGGCCTGGCTTGATCTGCCAATCTCACCTGCAGCATTCACAGCCTGGCTGAAGAGCTTCTGCCTTTGCTAATCACTTTTCTTCCCTCTCAGCCTTTTGGCCTGACCCTTTCTAGCTCTGTTGCAGTTTTAAAGACTTGTGTCTTCATTCTAAACTGTAAATAGAAGCTTCCAGAGCAGCTCTGCTATGAGGACAGGCTGAGAGAGTTGGGGGTCTGCAGCCTCTAGAAGAGAAGGCTTCCAGGAGACCCCCAGTATCTGCAGGGGGCTACAGGAAGGCTGGGGAGGGACTATTGACAAGGTCTTGTAATGCCAGGACAAGGGGCAATGGGTTTGAACTGTCAGAGGGGAGATTGAAACTGGATGTTAGGATGTCTTTACAGTGAGGATGGTGAGACATTGGCACAGGTTGCCCAGGCAGGTTGTGGAGCACAGAAGCACAGAATGTCATCTTTGACCTGTCCNGGAAGCTGACCTGTGCTTCTGTGCTCCATAACCTCCCTGGAGGTGTTCAGGATCAGGTTGGATGAGTCCTTGAGTGACCTGTGCTAGTGGGAGGTGTCCCTGCCTATGGCAGGGGGTTGGAACTAGATGATTCTTGAGGTCCCTTCCAACCTTACCATTCTATGAGTCTATGATCCCAAAGTACATCCCAAAAGGAGTTGGACAGAACATGAAAGATAAATTGATCTCATTTCAATGGGTTGTTATTTTCCTATAAAATCTGAGGTTCAGGATGTTCTTTCTCTCCTTGCCTGCCTGCTTTTCCCACTGTCTCTCTCTGCCTTCTGGCCTTGCCTGCTCTGAACCAACAGTTTGGTTAGGCTGGTGTTTAAGACTGGGTGTAGGGAAGAAATAACAGTGACTTAGCTGTCAACAGCCCTCTGGGCTTTTGTCCAAAGGGGTCTGGGTTTGTCCAAGTGAGTCCCTGGACTTTGTCCAGGTGGGTTAGCTGGGCTATTGACTACAGGGATATATGTATTTGTATATTACCTTTTACATTTAGTCAGCTTTTAAAAGAATAATTTCATTTTACTTCTGAAATTTTGAGTAGTGTGATCATAGAATGGTTTAGGTTGGAAGAGACCTTAAAGCTCATCTAGTTCCAACCCCCTTGTGCTATAGGNTGCTCCTGAAAATCTTGGCCCAATGGCATAAACAAGGATTCTTTTGGCACCTCAGCTCTAATTAGAGGTGTTTTAATAACTGGGGAAATTCTGCCTTGTAAATAGTAAATGGTCACTTCCCTTTAGGGAGTAAAGCCCAAACTCTAAGTGGTGTAAAGCCAGCACAAGCTCCATCTGGATATGTAGGGGGAATCCAGTTCATCAGTGCTCTGGGTACATTTATGCTGCTGGATGTAAGCAGTCAGCTCAGAGGGCTTTGAGTTTCTTGTACAATGCGAAATGTCACTTTTGGTGTGTTGAGTGGAGTGAATGCCATGCCATGCTCTGCCATGCCCTGCCAATGGTAGCACTTGGACTCCTTCTAGCCCTCTGTACCAATCTCTTTCATGACCAGCTGAAGCAAAGTGTTTTGTTGGTGTTGTCTCTTTTTGGTGGTGGTGTTGTTTGGCCTGTTTAGAAAATATGAAATAGAGGGAAGAAAGTTTTGTAGCTTCTTTCATTTGTATTTTAATTATACCTTCTTCTCCCAATGAAGGTGTGAAGCTGTCTGGTTTTTACTGGCCAGTATGCAAAGATAGGTTGGTATGAAGTGAAAGCTCTGGGAACTGTTGTGAATGCAGTTGTGGGCAGCCACAATCATCTGCTAGGCTCTAATAATTTATATTTGGATTTGTTTGTGCCTGTCATTGCTTTGCTTATGATGATAATACTTATGGAGATGGAGCTTAGCAGCTTTTTGTTTTGTTAAAAGAAAAAGCTCCTTAAGCCCCATGTATTTAAATGAACTCATGTAATTCATAGGAGTTAAAGGATGAAAAAAACCCCAAACAAACAAAAAACCAGGATCATAATTATTTTTGCCCAGAAAAAAAAATCCATTAATCCTGCCATCCCCTCATCGCTAGCGGCAGGCAGGAAAGCAAATCACCAAGGGCCTGCGGCAATCATTTACTAGCAAGCTTTTTGCACTTCTTTGACCTCTTTCCTGCTCTGCTGTGATGGGAAAGAAAGGGCAGAAATGGGAGATAACCGAGGGGGTCTCTCTGTGCTGGGAAGTAAGTGTGTGTGAACCAAGCTCTCACTGTCATAGCTGGGAGCAAAGGCAGCTCAGTGATCCCCTCCGCTTGCAGGGGCAGAGGAGCCAGCTCCGTTCCACCTGCAGCAGCTGCATGTGGCAAACAACTTCAGCCGATCGCCCACTTCTGGTGGGTCAGATCTGTTTGCTTTGGAAATAGCCAGTTCCCCCCAGTGACTATTTGCTGGTCACAAGCAATTTACAGTACAGAGTGGTCAAAGTTGAACTACTTTGCTGTTGAAAATGATGCTACAGATATTAACGCTGTGTGAAACAATCATTAATAGGTTTGGAACGCACAGCTGGCGCTGTGACGTGCATTAAAAATTCAGATGTGCCCAGGCTAATGTTCTAATGGTAAACTTTTTCTAACTATAATTAGATGTTTGCATTAAGCCAACAAGTAAAGCCAGTGTGTAATTTGGAGTCACAGATCATTGAAGTCAGCAAATGCGTTTTATGAATTTCGTATGGGAAGTTGAAGGTCGTGGAGAACAGCACAGGAATCGTAGAGTCGTAGAATGGTAAGTTTGGAAAGGACCTCAAAGATCACCTAGTTCCAACCCTCTGCCATAGGCAGGGACACCTCCCACTAGTACAGCTCACTCAAGGCCTCATCCAACCTGGCCTTGAACACCTCCACGGAGATTGTTCCACAACCTGCCTGGGCAACCTGTGCCAGTGTCTCACCACCCTCACTGCAAACAACTTCCTCCTAACATCCAGTTTAAATCTCCCCTCTGCCACTTCAAACCCATTGCCCCTTGTCCTGGCATTGCAAGACCTTGTCAGTAGTCCCTCCCCAGCCTTCCTGTAGCCCCCTTCAGATCCTGGAAGGCCACTACAAGGTCTCCTGGAAGCCTTCTCCAGGCTGCAGATCCCCAACTCTCTCAGCCTGTCCTCATAGCAGAGCTGCTGCAGCCCTCTGAGCATCTTTGTGGCCTCCTCTAGACCCACTCCAACAGTTCCATGTTCTTCCTGTGCTGGGGGCTCCAGAACTGCACACAGGACTCCAGAAGTTTCAACACTGCCTGCTGTGTGCTCACCTCCATATTTGCGGTAAGACACCTGGGAGCTTGGCTCTCTAAATGCTTTTTGTGAGCAATCTCTCCCTCCTTGAGGCCTGGCACCCTTGATTTTTTTGCAAGTGTAGAATAGGGGTACAGTCATAGCAGTGAGGCCCAGGCAGCAGCTGTGGAGTCCTCAACACAGGAAGGACATGAACCTGATGGGGAGAGTCCAGAGGAGGCCATGAAAATGCTCAGGGAGTTGAAGTGTCTCTGCTATGAGGACAGACTGAAGGAGCTGGGAGTGTTCAGCCTGGAGAATAGAAGGCTCTGGGTAGACCTAATAGCAACCTTCCAGTACCTGAAGTGGGCTAGGAGAATGTGGTTTAGTTGGGGCAATTAATGAGGCAGTAATAATAAAATATGTAGTTATTTTATTTCCAAAAAGCCCTACCCACAAGCTCTATAGAAACTAGTTAAATCTGGGTTCTAATTTGGTTGGGAAAACCTTCACAAGGATGCTTATGGGCAATTAATTTAGGAGAAGCAGAAAATTAGAAAAGTTTAGCCACAAAATGGCTTTACCTTACTTACAAATAAAAGGCAGCCTGGAGCCCTAGGGAATGTCTGTGCCACACAAGGCAGTGGAGTAGGAATTTCAAGACAGTCCCTGGCTCCTTTTTTGCAATGTTGGAACTGCTCGGTGTCTTTAGCCATGGAGAGGCTTCTAGATCTTCTCAGGCTCTAGCAGGGTGCTGGGAAAGAGGCAGACGATCTCTGACCTGATCCTGGTTCCTCTTGGCATGGAGGTTTGCAGAGGTGCAGGAAGATCTCTTGCAGATGTGCAGAGAGCACAACGTCAGTGGCACTTCTCACCACATCATGAGGCACTTAATGCCTTCTCCTGGTAAACTTGAGGCACTTAAGATTTCAGGTAGCTGAAGCCCAGAACATCAGAGCTAAGCTGGTCTGAAGCATGAGGCAGGGCAGAACACATTGTCCAAGTCAAGAGCATTGAGGCAGAGCAGAGCAGAACACATAGAGCAGAGCAGTGAGGCAGCTCCGTGAGGCAGAGGCAGCAGGACTGCTTGCAGCATAGCTCAATTTCTATGATTCGCCTGAGTGTAATGGCTCCTTTGGCCACAGAGATTCACCAGTCAAAATAGCATTTGCAAAGCTGACCATATGAGGTGGAACCAGGGCTTGGTCACCCTTGTTTGGCCAAGATGCTAACAAATACCTGTGGGTACCTGTTTATCACTTTGGGAGGGGACATAATGGCCCAAGCCTTTGTTTTTCTCCTGCCCTTGCTTCCCCCATCAGCCAAAGGTTGGGACAAGCCAGGACATCTAATAGACCTGTTAGCCTTGCAGGGCAGAAGGCTGCAGAGAGACTGTTTGCAAAGGCCTGCAGGGACAAGATGAGGGGCAACAGTTTGAAATTAAAGTAGATCTAGACTGGATGTTAGGAGCAGATGCTTTGCCCTGAAGGTGGTGGAACACTGAAACAGGTTGGCCAGGGGCCCATCCCTGGAGATATTCAAGGTGAGGTTCAGCAGGGCTCTGGGCAACCTGATCTAGTTGAGGATGTCCCTGCTGACTGCAGAGGGGATTGGACTGGGTGACCTTTGGAGGTCCCCTCCAACCCAGAGCATTCTATGATGGTATGATTCTATGAAAAGCAGACTTTGTGATGCAGAAGAAACACCAACATAGATCTCAAAGGGTCAGAAACAGGCAAGAAACAGAATCCGTCTCCAACAAAAAGAAAAGGGCAAAGCCAAACTCCATGTTTGATTTTTTTTTTTTTTTTTTTTTTTTTTTTTTTTCCCTTCATCATTCATGGCAGTTTGGGATCCTGTTTACATTGAAGAGTTGAGCTTGGCCTTGCTGAACTTTGTTATGAACATTGTTGCTCCCTGGGCTTGTTTAGCTGGAGGGGACAAAAGGAAGCAGTCCAGAGGAGAAACTCTACAGGAGAAGGGAAGGAAGAGATACCTCACTGGAAGCAATGCCTATCAGTTATCTGCAGATGTGATGCCTACCCTCAAATGTAGTCTGAAGTCCTGAAAACATCAGCTTGCAAACCCACCTCTCTCCAGCTTTCCCTCTTCCTGGCTGTGGCAGTCAGTGCAGTATTTGTCCTTTTTATGACCTTTTATGTGACAAACGATAGTGCAGTTGGAGTGAAAAGAAGGAAAACCATTAAATTACTGGAAAATACCAAATGTCCTGTAATCAGAGTATTTTCAGTCTCAGTCACTGCTTTACTGGAAACTGGCTTCTCTTTGCCCCTCGATTAATCAGACATTTTACTCATGCACAGGTTGCTTTTGCTTCTCTAATAACGCACTTCAATACAAAACACGCTTGTGAGAGCTCCACGAGTAGCATCTTTTGGTCCTGAATGCAATTCAATTTACAGGAAGAATAAAAACCTGCTGCAGGGAGAGGAGTTCTTGGAGCTGAGCCCACAGTTTCTGAGGGGCTAGCCTTGATCCCCTGGAAGGCTTCACTGCAAACAGTTGAAAAGCAATTACAGGTGTGTGTGTGTGGTGGGGGAGGGAAGTCCCGTACAAGCTGGCTTCAATGAGAGTGCCTGCATTGCATTGTGATATTTTTTGTCTGTGGTGTGCTGTGGCCCCTCTACCAAGAGATTTGCTTGCTTAAAGGAATGCTTGCAAGCTACCATTTCCAAAGCTGCTGCAGGCAGAATGTCAGCTGTTCATCAGGCAGAACTGACGCCACCTTCACAGAGGATTTCCCCTTTTGCTGAGGCTTCTCAATAGCAGCTCTCCTTTGCAGAAAGACTTGGGAAACAGAAAAGAGATCCTTTCAAATAGCTTAGCACACTGGCCTGTTTTGGCCTTCCATTTTAGAATGGTTTAGGTAATCCAATTCCAACCCCCTNCAGCTTTCCCCTTTCTGGTAGCATTGATTGCTCCTGAAAATCTTGGCCCAATGGCATAAACAAGGATTCTTTTGGCACCTCAGCTCTAATTAGAGGTGTTTTAATAACTGGGGAAATTTTGCCTTAAGCTCTTCTGACCACAGAGGAGTTTAAGGGAAACAAATTAAGCAGACAAACAATAATTTAAAATTGTTTAAAGTTCAGGGAAGAAGACATCATCTGCTGGGGGCTTTGAAAAAAGGTCTTCTCTTTAATGCACTGCTAATGCATTACAGTGCAGTACACTGTAGTGTAGTCCCCTTTGTATTTGCAGGCAGAAGCTTTCCCTGTGCTGGTTGTGGGGGGTAAGGTGGTGCAGGGGGTGATGGATAACAGCAAGGGCTGTGAATGTCATCCTGTAATGAATGCCCTCCTCAAACCTGCCTCCCAGCTGTGCAGAGGGGTTGTCAGGATGGGTTGGCCTTGCAGGTGGTAGTCACCATAAAGCCTTATGAAGGCCCTGACACAATGTGCTGAGGTACCTTAGCTGCACACACGTTGGTTTCCTTTAGTTGTCCCTTGGCTTTCTGCAGGCACTGGAGACTCCAGGTGGGACGCAAAGGGTCGTGTCACCCAACTTTGCCAGTCAGATTTGTGCTCTTACTCATAGTGCATTTGGAGCTTTGGATGGGTGAGTTTTCATTCACTGGATGCACTGATTTGCTTTTGCTCTGCTCCACTTTAAGCCAAGAAGGGTGGAAAGCTGAGCGCTTCCCCTCTCCAGAGCAGACCTCTTAGGAAGAGACGATGTTGGCTGGGTAAAGGGTTCTGCGCCTCCTGGGCAGCAGAAGGGACTGGTGGGCTGAGGAGGCATCTCCTACAGGCAGCCTGGGGAGCTAAGGAGGGCTGCACAGAGATGGCATTGGCTGGGCAAGGGCTCTGTGCCTCCTGGGCTGTGGAAAGGGCAGGTGGGCTCAGGGGGCATCTCCTACAGGCAGCCTGGTGAGCTAAGGATGGCTGCACAGAGACAGTGTTGGCTGGGCAAGGGCTCTGTGCCTCCTGGGCTGCGGAAGGGGCAGGTGGGCTCAGGGGGCATCTCCTACAGGCAGCCTGGGGAGCTAAGGAGGGCTGCACAGAGACAGTGTTGGCTGGGCAAGGGCTCTGTGCCTCCTGGGCTGCGGAAGGGGCAGGTGGGCTCAGGGGGCATCTCCTACAGGCAGCCTGGGGAGCTAAGGAGGGCTGCACAGAGATGGCATTGGCTGGGCAAAGGGCTCTGTGCATCCTGGGCTGTGGAAGGGGCAGGTGGGCTCAGGGGGCATCTCCTACAGACAGCTGGTGAGCTAAGGAGGGCTGCACAGGGGAGATCACTGTGCCAGTCTCACAAGCTCTTGTACTGCAGGTGACTTCTCAGGGTGAGCTGGAGCTGAATCCTGAATCCTGCCCTCCTGTCTTGTGGCTTTTTATTCTATGTCTGTGTGATGGTTTGGGAGTTACCCACCCCCTCCTCCTCCACTATGAAAAAAGCACCCAGACTAGACTCAGCCAGCTGGAAGTTAAGGACTTAAGCTCTATTTACAGCTTAGCACAATGTACAAGCAGAGATACACACAATAGCCATGAATAGTTAAAGATATATACAAGTTAAAGGTAATACAGAAACACAATCCCCTCCCAGAAATCAGAGTCCCCAGGAGGGGCTCCCAACCACCATTCCACATTCTTTCCACCCCTCTGCCTTACCCCAAGGTCTGCCTTACTTGCAAGGTGAGTTTGGAGGATCAGCCAAGGGAATTAGAAGCAGAGTGATTAGTTGGATTACACAGATCCAAGCAGAAGAGAAAGACAGACTGACAGACACCAATTCTGTCTTACCTATGTTTGTGTCCTTGCTTTTATACATCTCAGCAAGGCTGTGAGTGAAGCAGACACCACCATTGTTTGCTTTTCACAGGCTATAATCTAATTTTTTTCTCATTAAAATATTCCAATTAACTTCAAACCAGCACAGCTGTGGTCAGTAGCCAGGTCTGAACCTATCCAGTGTATACCAACTGCTCCGTGCAGAGTGGTTAGTTGGGTTACTCAGCAGAGAGGAGAAGACTCAGCCGCTTCCAGAGAGACCTCTTATCTATGTTTGTGTCCTTGTTTTTATACATCTCAGCAAGCCTATGAGTGAAGCAGACATCACCAGTGTTTGCTTTTCACAGCCTATCATCTAATTTTTTCATTAAAATATTCCAATTAGCCTCAAATCAGCACAGTCTGTTCAGCAGGACTGAGGAGGAGATTGGGTTGTGGCTGTTCCCTTCCTGGAGGTGTTAAAGGCCAGGTTGGATGAGGCCTTGAGTGACCTGTACTAGGGAGAAGTGTCCCTACCTATGGCAGGGGGTTGGAACTAGATGATCTTTGAGGTCCCTTCCAACCTTACCATTCTATGATTATTCCTTCCCTCTGAGCGGGAACGACTTTTATCACCTTCCTTCCCAATCCTCTTCCTTAGACCAAACAACTCTCTTTATTTCAGTCTACCTTAGGTCTTTTCTGGCTTCCCATTTTTTCCCTCCAGGTTTTCTCCATGGGTCCATCTCACTTTGAAGTGCAGCACTCAGCTGGTCCTTGAGCTGCCATCTTGCCAGGGCTGAGCATCTTGCAAACACTGCATACTTTGTGCCTCTCCACACACCCCACTATGGCCTTCACCTCTTCTTGTGACAAGGTGTCACAGCCAGCTCATGATGGCATTTTAGGGCTGTGGATCAAAAGGCTTTCCTGAAGAACTTCTCTACCTTCTTTCCTCACCCTTTGTCTGTGCAATGCATTATTTCTGTCTAAGGATAGTCCCTAGCACTTTTTCCCTATGAATTTTTATTGTTTTCAGAATATTCTTTTTTTTTTTTTAGAATTTCCCAGAACTATTTGTATTCCAATTTTAATTTGCCTTTTATTTGCAGTCTGAAAACATATGAGGATAAATTCTTGTCCATCAGCAGGCTGTAGAGGATCAGACAGGCTACTCTGCATCATTCGCTCTAGGGCTGCAATTGTACCTGAAGCAAGCAGCAGCTATTCCCCAGCCAGCTTTCACCGACCTCCCAAATTTCCCCAAGCCCATCTTCCTCTGGCTTGCTTGTGAGAATCTTGAGGAGGGGAAGCTCAACTAGAAGGCTGGATGTTTGCTAAAAAGATGCTGAATTTTCTTTTAAAGCTTTAGCCCTCTGAAATGAGCTACAGGAAGGCTGGGGAGAGACTATTGGCAAGGTCATGTAATGAGAGGACGAGGAGGAATGGGTTTGAAGTGTCAGAGGGGAGATTGAAACTGGATGTTAGGAGGAAGTTGTTTGCAATGAGGGTGGTGAGACACTGGCACAGGTTGCCCAGGGAGGTTGTGGAGCACAGAAGCACAGAATGTGATCTTCTACACAACCTCCCTGGAGGTGTTCAAGGCCAGGTTGGATGAGTCCTTGAGTGACTTGTTCAAGTGGGAGGTGTCCCTGTCTATGGCAGGGGGTTGGAACTAGATGATCCCTTCCAACCTAAACCATTCTATGGTTCAATGATTGCATCAGTATAGCCTTTTTTTCCCCCTTTCTAGGCATGAAAATAATGGTAATAAAAAAAAAAATAGATTTACACTGGTAGGAGTATTGGTTCATATCTTCTGTGAGGACTTGGGAGAAAAAAGGCAGGAGCATTAATTTCAAACTCTAGCCCTGAGGGTAGCTGCAGAATATTATCTTCGATTACTGAAGAAAATGTTTTGAAATTCCCAAGGGGAAGTTTCTGAGGGTTTTGGACTGAATCACTGAGGTGATTGTTTAAAAAAAAACAAACCCAACCAAACAACAGAACAAACCAACAACTAAAAAAAACCCCCAATAAAAAAAAAAAGCAAACAAACAAAAAAATACCCAACCACCCCCCCCCAAAAAAAAAACCAAAAAAACAACAAAAAAACCCAAAACACACAAAAAAGCCAAACAAAACCCAATCAACCAAAACCTGAACAAACCTAAGAGCTCAAAAGCTCCAACTAAGTCCAAAACTTGTTAAATGTAGAAAAAAGAGCTGGGAATGCTGTAAGACCAGTAAAGTGTTTCGAATGTAGACAAATGCCATTGAAAGGTTGGGTTGTTCTGTGGATTTTATNCTGCTGCCCACACTGCTCTTGCTGCAGCCCAGCACTCAGTTGCTGTCTGGGCTGCACTCACACTGCAGGCTCATGTTGAGCTTTTCATCACCCCAGGCCCCCGGATCCTTTTCCTCAGGTCTGCTCTCAGCCATTCACCACCCAGCCTGGAGTTGCACTTGGGATTTCTGTTTCCTCACTTCGTGCTGCAGCAAATAATCCTGCATTTCTGCACTGCTTGTGTTAACAAAGTGTTTGTGCACCTATCCAACTGCTTTGAGATGAGGAAAACTGTGAAGCGCTGAGTAAAAGAGGTTTAAGGAGGCATTGCTGGCTGAAAAGAAGTACAGGAGGTGCAGCATGGCTCCCTTCTTGAAGGGCCTGGAGCAGCTGGGCTGTGAGGAGGGGCTGAGGGAGCTGCGGATGTGCAGGCTGCAGAAGAGGAGGCTGAGGGCAGAGCTCATTGCTGTCTGCGGCTGCCTGCAGGGAGGTTGGAGTGAGGAGGGGGCAGCCTCTGCTGCTTGGTGGCAAGGGACAGGAGCAGAGGCAATGGTTCCAAGCTGCCCCAGGGGAGGTTCAGGCTGGATGCTAGGAAATATTTCTTGCCAGAGAGGGTTCTCAGCCATGGAATGGTCTGCCCAAGGCAGTGCTGCAGTCACCATCCCTGGGGGTGTTTGAGCAGCCTGTGGAGCTGTGCTTAGGGACATGGTTTGGTGTTGCCTCTGCAGTGCTGGGTAGAAGTTTGGACTGGATATGCCTGGAGGTCTCTTCCAACCAGATGTTTTCTGTGATTCTGTCAAAGAGCTGCATTGTGTGCTGCTTTATGGTAACTTCATCTTGAGAGGGGATGCCTGCTTTTTCTCTTTATATTTTAAAAATTTGAAAGCCCCATTACTGATCGTAAATAGTCATTTAGCTTCTAAACTATCTTGCTGTGACCCTTTTGGCAGGCTGTGCACGTGCAGGCTGCAGAAGAGGAGGCTGAGGGCAATAAAACAAAACAAAAGGAAAAAAAAACCAAAAAACCAACAAAAAAACCCCTAAAAGAAACAAACAAAACAAAACAAAAAACAAAACAAAAACAAACACAAACCACAAAACCAAAACAAAAAGCCAAACCCAAGAGAAATAAAACCCAAACCCAAACCATCAATGATTTTCCTGTACTGGCAGTTATCTTTAATCAGAGCTTCCTAACAGGACTGTGGTGTTAAAAGCAATGCCATTTGCCTTCACAGAACAATGTGTGTAGGAACAAACTAGTTTCTTAGGGAGCTGAAGGAGGCAAGATCCCTCCCAGGGCAAGGAGCCAAGGTGCATATCAGTTGTTTAGCCAATGAACAAACTTGCAAGTTAATAAGGCCACTTAATAATTCTGTTTTAGTGCTGAACCTCCGTTGCACTTGTGGGAGCACCAAGGTCTCGAGACACTGCAGTGCCAAAGCTCCTGCACCCAGAGGAATACGCAGCATGGAAGATGAAAGATCTTCCCCTGAGCCACTTTGACGTGCATGTCCAGGATGGAAACAATAAATAATTAGTGGATTTTGTTCCCCTGTCTGTCACACACACACAGCAAAGCCTATTTCTTCTTCCAGATCCTTGGTAGCCTGTGGAACAGCCTTTCCACAGCCAGAAAGCAGAGGAGCACTTCATGATGTGAGCTTAAGATCATCTTCTTGGTTCTCCTGTCCCCAGGGAGCAGTCTCAATACCTTTGACAAAGGCATTGGGGTTGATGAATCTGGCTTGAGGAAAAGCTCAACATGAGCCTGCAGTGTGAGTGCAGCCCAGACAGCAACCAAGTGCTGGGCTGCAGCAAGAGCAGTGTGGGCAGCAGGGCAAGGGAGGGTTCTGCCCCTTTGCTCTGCTCTCCTCACACCACACATGGAGTCCTGTGTGCAGTTCTGGAGCCCCCAGCACAGGAAGGACATGGAAGTGTTGGAGTAGGTCCAGAGGAGGCCACCAAGATGCTGAGAGGGCTGCAGCAGCTCTGCTGTGAGGATAGGCTGAGAGAGTTGGGACTCTGCAGCTTGGAGAAGAGAAGGCTTCCAGGAGACCTT
>WBNM01017777.1:6581-19840 GCA_013399055.1 Ramphastos sulfuratus | reverse complement strand
ATTCCCCACCCAGCCTGTATGATTTATAATTATATCCTCATTGATAATTTTCTATTTCTTACACAAATGCTTTTTTCTTCATGTTTGTTTTTATTTTCCCCTGTTTTAACAGAGACCAAGCATGGAGGAAGCAAGAATGGGAAGAAAGATGGGTTCTCTGGAAGCTCATTTTTCACCTGGTTTATGGTAATTGCTTTGCTGGGAGTTTGGACGTCAGTAGCAGTTGTCTGGTTTGAACTGGTAGATTATGAAGAAGTTCTAGGTAAGAATTTTGAACCTTAAGATGCTTCTGATTGTTATTAGCTGTATTAAATGGAGACTGTTTTTAAGTTTTAGGAAGCCTACCTGACTGCAGCAGTGTTTGCACTGATCTGCATGATAGGAACAAGCAATGCAGTTCAAAAGTGCATTTTAATGCTGAACTCTGTCATGGTATTGGATGTTAGAAGAAATTCTTTCCAGTGAGGGTGAGGAGACACTGAACAGGTTCCCCAGGGTGGTTGTGGGTGCCTTCTCCCTGGAGGTGTTGAAGGTCAGGTTGGATGAGGCTTTGAGCAGCCTGGGCTGGTGGAGATGTCTCAGCCCATGGCAGAGGGTTGGAACTGGCTGATCTTTAAGGTCCCTTCCAACCCAGCCCATTCTCTGGACATCTGATGCTAAAATGGCATTCTCCTGTGACTGAAAAAGGTTATTAACATCCTGCATGCATGGAAGAAGGAAATCTCCAAGGGTAGATCTGTCTATGCCTGTGCCACCTTTGCTGTAGTTCATTTGGTGTCAGCTAAATCTGGCATCGATTTGATTCAAGCTCTCAGGAGCTTGCAGCAGCGGTTGGAAGAGGCAGGTCCTGGCAGCTAATGCACTGCTGTGCTGGCCTGGGGTGCCTGCCCAGTCAGCACAGCTGACCACACATCCTCTTGTTAGTGAGCTGTTGAATGACCTCAATGGCAGCCCCTTGAAGGGGCTACAAGAAAGGCAAGAAGGGGACTTTTGACAAGGGCTTGTAGTGCTAGGACGAGGGGCAATGGATTGAAACTTGAGGAGGGCAGATTGAGACTGAAGACGAGGAAGAAATTCTTCAGAGTGAGAGTGGGGAGAGACTGGCACAGGTTGCCCAGGGAGGCTGTGGATGTCCCCTGCGTGGAGGTGTTCAAGGCCAGGCTGGATGAGGCCTTGAGCACCCTGGGCTGGTGGGAGATGTCCCTGCCCGTGCCAGGGAGTTGGAGCTGGATGATCTTGAAGGTCCCTTCCAGCCAAAACCATTCTATAAATCTATGAATTTGAATCTTCTAAGCTTGTCAGTGACAACTGCACCTCAACATGACAATATGAAGTTAGTGTTAAGAGAGTACCTAAAGGTGAAAATTGATGTCCCCTTCTGCAGCTGCATCTCCACGGGCAGAGCTGCTCTCCCTGGCGCTGCAGGATTCAGTGCACACTTCTGCTGGCTTTAGAAGCTTTACAGCTTGATATGCTTAATGATGAATGCTTTTTATTTGGACTGACTTGAAGAGAAGCTCCTGCTTTGCAAGGTAGCTGGCTCCTGGGATGCAATTAATGGTCTCTGTATTTTTACCATGCATGCAGCCAAGGCAAAGGATTTCCGTTATAACTTGTCAGAGGTCCTACAAGGTAGGATACTGCAGAAATAAATTTGCTTTGCAGTCCCTTGGCTGAACATTTTGTTTTTTGCTTTGCTTTTTTTGGTGTATTTAATTCTTTAGAGAATTAGCATTTTTTTTTCTACTTAGCCATTTCTCATCTGTCTCATGCTTTTGAAGATGGCACAGTTCTGATTTCTAGAGAGTTAACATTTCTTCCCCCAGTCCTCTGTGTTGAACCATAAATCAATAAAGATCCTTTCTAATGATCCTTTCTGATTGATTGCTTCTGATGCTACAATGCTGATGGCCTCATTTATTTTTTTGTCTGTTGTATACCTGAACCTGAACTTTTTCTTCCTCTAAGCTGTTTTGTTTTTTTTCCTAAGTACCACATTCAGAGGTAAATCTTATTTTAATGGCAATCCAAGTTCTGCTTTCATGTAGAGACCAGCAAGTGGGAGAATCAACTGGCAAGCTGTGAGGACTTGGAGCTCTGCTGCAAACTAGGCAGAGTTTTTATGTTATTAAAAAGTTATGTCAGGACTCTATATCAAAATTAATTAGGCAGCTCTCTACTGCCCTGCTGATCCCAGGACACTTCTAAACCTGGATAACCAGGATTCTGTGCTAAAAATTCTTTCTGAGTAGAAACTGGGTTCTCTTTTTGCATATTCATAGGTCTGGTAGAGCTGCAGCTTGAAAAATCCAAGTGAGGTGTGGTAGGCACCTGGAGAAGGGTGGAAGGAAGGAAGCTTGGTTTGGCTGCAGTGAATGGAGGAGGCTCCAGGGAGACCTCAAGGATTTGCAGGAGAGCTGGAGAGGGACTTTGTACAAAAGCATGGAGTGACAGGATGAGGGATGATGGCTTCAAACTGGAAGAAGCTGGGTTTAGGTTAGAAGTGAGCTAGAAATTCTGTCCCATGAGGGTGGTGAGGCACTGGAAGAGGTTGCCTGGAGAAGTTGTGAAGGCTCCAAGCCTGGCAGCGTTTGAAGATGTCCCAGGTTGGCTGAGGCCTGGAGCAGCTTGGTCTGGGAGGAGATATCCTGCCCATGACAGGGGGTTGGCACTAGATGATCTTTAAGGTCCCTTCCAACCCAAACCTTTCTGTGGTCCTATCAATGTTACACAGGTGTTCATAAGAAGGTTGCTACCTTCTCTAAACCGACATTAAAAATGATGCCTTTTATTTTTGTGAGGCTTAAGAGTGGCCAGAAGCGCAGAATTGCAACACAAAGGGTTATTTGATTATTTCTTGGTTTATTACTTCTTCTCCCACAGACACATTGGATGTTCCTCATGAACTTAGATTAACTTAGGTTTTACTGTGTGCAATGCCTGCTGGCATAAAGCACAGCAAATTAATTACGGATTTGTATTCAACCTGCCAGCACCAAAATAAATCTGTGGAGGAAAGACTGGCTTGTGCCCAGCCTGAACTCTAGCAAATGCAGACAGGAGCTTCAAATATTCCTATTCTTTCCCAGGAACTTTAAAACATGGTGAAGAAGAGGAAGGGTGACATTGATAATGAGTGAGCATTGGCAGGCAGCCACCACGTGTTGAAAACACTGCTGGAAGCTGATTGCTGAATCTCTAATTCCCTCTTCTTCCTCTCTTTGCATTTCCAGGCAAGCTTGGGATATATGATGCTGATGGAGATGGAGATTTTGATGTGGAAGATGCTAAAGTGTTGCTAGGCAAGTACTGATACAGCTGGAATGATCTGTGGAGTTGGCACATCTGTGTTCTGGGTTGGTTTGCTGTCAGAACAGCGTTGCTGTGCTTTTTGAACTGGAGAACTCAGCCAGAGCTGTGGAGGCTTTTCCTCAGTGCAAGTTGTAGGATTGTATCTCTAACATCCAGCATACCAGGACCTGAAAGGGGCCTACAGGAAAGCCAAGAAGGGACTTTTTACAGAGCTTGTAGTGATAGGATGAGAGGGAATGGATTGAAGCTTGAGGAGGGGAGATTTATACTGGAGATTGAGAAAGAAATTCTTGCCAGTGAGGGTGGGGAGACACTGGCACAGATTGCCCAGGGAGGTTGTGGGGTACAGAATCACCCAATGTGATCTTTGATCACATTGGGTGATTCTGTGCCCCACAACCTCCCTGGAGATGTGCAAGGCCAGGTTGGATGAGACCTTAAGCACCCTGGGTTGGTGGGAGGTCTCCCTGCCCATGGCAGGGGGTTGGAACTGGCTGAGCTTAAAGCTCCCTCCCAACCCAGACCTTTCAATGAATCTATGAATTCTCTGAGCTTAGAACAAGTTTTGTTCCTTCTCCTGACAGGGGAATATAAGTGGAAAGCAGAGAATTCCTCATGGGATGATTTGGAAGTGAGGGGGCTGCTGCTGTCTTGGCTGTTGAAAATTGAGCAGGTGCAGGGTTTAAGCTGCTTCAGGAGTTCAAACATTATTTCTTTGAACACATTAAGCCAGGTTCACTGTTTCTATCAACATGTTAAGNGGATAAGGCTGTGGGCAGCCTGAGCTAGTGTGAGGTGTCCCTGGGCATGGCAGGGGGGTTGGAGCTGGCTGCTCCTTGTGGTCCTTCCAGCCCTGACTGATTCTGTGACTCTATGATTCTCTGTTCATTTTAAGCTGACTTCCAACAGGCTTTTTTGCTTTTTAGATGACTCTCTTTTGTGCTGTCTTTCCTCTGCTCTGAGCCCTCCACAAACCTGCTCCTTTGTTTGTCCTTCAGACATCCTACCTGAGGTGGATTGTTTGGGTTTTGTTTCTTTAGCATTGCAACACTATTCCTTATAGTTTGGGTGAATACATTTCTGCTCACTATTTAGCTTCAGAAGGAGATGTCAATCCCTAGATGTCCTTTGTCATACTGCCCCTTCCACCTCCATCTTCTGGCAGTTAAAGCACCACCACCTTCAGCTTCACCATCAGGCACTGGGTAGATACTTCTTGAAGACCTGATGTTAGAAAATTTACTTTCCTCTAATTGATTTGCTCAAAGGGAAACCTGCAGAGGCACACAAACCTTGCAAATGAAGTAAACATTAAATAAACATTGAATTGAAGAAAAAATTAACCCCAGTAAATAAAAAATGAAGCACAGTAAAACAAAAAAGAGGGCAGAGTGGAATACCTCAAAGCTCTCTGCAGCGTACTCTCTGCAGCATATCCAGAGCATGTCAGGATGTTCTGCTCAGCTATTTGAAACTCATACTCATTAAAAATCAGTTTCTCATTAGTTCTCCCCACTTAATTTGCAGAAATAAGCAAGCTTTTGGGGGAGGTTCATTGGTTTAACCCCTTTAGGGCTGGTGAACATCCCTGCCCCAGCTCGCAGTGGGGAGACACCCCAGAGAACCTCCCAAGAGCTCTGAGTGACTTCAGAGCTGCAAATTGGGTGTGAATTATAAATAACACTTTGGATAGTTCTGACCTTAATCTTTGTCTGTGAAAAAAAAGTAATAGTGGTTACCAATCCCCTCTGGGTCATGCTGGTAGGATGCAGATTGCCAAGGTGGTAGCTGGGAAGATGCTGCTGCTTTGTTGCATGTCTGGTTTGTACAACTTGATGGTGCTGGGAATTCTGCCAGTTCATGACAGTGTTGCTATTATGAGTTGGTTTGATCATGCATTTGAGCCTCACACTTCAAATGGGATGTCAGGAGGTTGTGGGTGAAGTGTAATTTTAGTTACTTTTGAATGCATGCTTAGAAAATGTGATTTAATCTCATGGAAGTCCAAGAATCTCACCTCCCAGAACTGCCTCCCTTGACCTGCTGGCCCTGCTGTGTGGGCAGCAGGGGCAGGGAGGGGATTCTGCTTCTCTGCCCTGCTGAGACCCCCCCTGCAGTGCTGGGGCCAGCTCTGGAGTCAGCAGCACAGCAGAGCCAGGGACCTGTTGGAGCAGGGCCACAGGAGGTCACAGCATTGATGGGAGGGCTGGAAAGGCTCTGCTGTGAGGTCAGGCTGAGAGCTGGGCTTGTTCAGCCTGGAGAAGGCTCCAGGGGGACCTTCTGGTGGCCTTTCAGGACTTAAAAGGGGCCAGTAAAAGAGCTGAGGACATCTGGGCTGATGAAAAGCTCAGCATGAGGCTGCAGTGTTCATGCAGCCCAGACAGCAACTGTGTGCTGGGCTGCAGCAAGAGCAGTGTGGGCAGCAGGGCAAGGGAGGGGATTCTGCCCCTTTGCTCTGCTCTCCTCAGACCCCACCTGCAGTTCTCTGTGCAGTTCTGGAGCCCCCAGCACAGGAAGGACATAGAAGTGTTGGAGCCAGTGCAGAGGAGGCCACCAAGATGCTGAGAGGGCTGCAGCAGCTGTGCTGTGAGGACAGGCTGAGAGAGTTGGGGCTCTGCAGCCTGCAGAAGAGAAGGCTTCCAGGAGAGCTTGGAGTGGCCTTGCAGGATCTGAAGGGGGCTCCAGGAAGGCTGGGGAGGGACTATTGACAAGGGCTTGGAATGCCAGGACAAGGGGAATGGGTTTGAAGTGTCAGAGGGGAGATTGAAAGTGGATGTTAGGAGGAAGTTGTTTGCAGTGAGGGTGGTGAGACACTGGCACAGGTTGCCCAGGGAGGTTGTGGAGCACAGAAGCACAGATCTTTGATCACATTGGGTGCTTCTGTGCTCCACAACCTCCCTGGAGGTGTTCAAGTCATACACTGGTTTTCTCTTTCCTGTTCTTCAGCTCTTTCTAGCCCCCTGTGTATTGAAATTCTGGGATGTACAGCAGTTTCTTGTTGGCCACTTCTATGGTCTTTAGGTTTTGCTGCAGATGTAAAGATTTGATTGCCTTTTTGGATGATAAATACAAATTGAACTGAAGGTAGTTTTGAGAAATGCTTCTACCAGCATGAGGTTGTTTTTCATTTCCAAGAGTGGGTTAGCTGCTGGTGGCTTAGCAGTTTTCTGTGCTCCATAGGCACTCTTCTAATGCATTTTAATAATTCTGGGGTTTGCTTCTTGTACCTGTAAGCTGTGAACTAGATGATCCTTGAGGTCCCTTCCAACCTTGCCATTCTGTGATTCTATGATTCTATAATCTGTTGTTTTTTACTTGTTAAAGGAGGTTTGCTGATTAAATTCTCTTGAGGTATTTGCATCCTTTTCAGACCATGTACAAGAAGTGTCCTTCAAGGCAGGTCCCTTCCCCACCTGCCTTTGCCCTTGCCCTGTACAATGCCTTCCAGGTCAGCAGAGACCCTCACAAGAGGTTGCCTCTGTCTCTGGGAAGCTCAGAGTGGTTCTCTCAATGCTGCTTCACCCCTGGGTATCAAAGAACACCTCTGGCCCCAGTGATGCCTTCAATTATTGCATCCTTCTGGAACCTCAAGTTCTTGGCATCAAGTTCTTTCCAGTGAGGGTGGTGAGACCCTGGAACAGGTTGCCCACAGAAATTGTGGGTGCCCCCTCCCTGGAGGTGTTCAAGGCCAGGTTGGACAAGGCCTTGGACAAACCCCTCCATGGCAGGGGGATTGGAGGAGATGATCTTTAAGGTCCCTTCCAGCCTCAGCCATTCTGTGATGGTTTTACAGAGGTGATTGCCCAACAGTCTTCTTTTTGACTTGGTGCAGGAACAGGAGCTTGCTTTTGTGTGGCTCTTCACCAGCTTACAGAAATGCCCCCTAAAGCTTGGGCTCTTTTGTAGGTTCTGGGTTTGTTTTGCTTTTGTTTTGTTTGTTTTTTTTCCCCCATGCCAGATTCCAGCAGAACAGAATGATGCAAACATTTCTGCCTTGAACACCTTAGGATTTATTGGTGTGGGTTTTTTAGAGTAAGGTTTTCATCCTTTAAATGCTTCAGTCAATATATTCACTTTGCTTTCTACCTTTAACATCTTGGGCCAAATTTGGAGGAGAAATTAGAATGCTGCCTGACTGCTGTGCATCAAGTAAAGTCTATAAAATTTAATTTTTGTAGAACTAAGCCATGGAAGAAGCTGGAGAGGGGCATTGATAATCCCTTGAGTACCTCCTGGATTCAGGCTGTCATTTTTAAACCTGTGAGCTGTCCAGTGGACAATTAAAGAGGCAGACTGTAGAGGTTCTGGACATCCAGGTACAAGGATGTGCAACATCATGGACTTGGAAGTTTCCTCAGAATTATCATTGGTGCTTTCACAGTGTGCTGTAAGAAAAACACCTGGGAATGTGGTCAGTGTCTCTGCCATGAGCTCCTCTATGGAATGCTTCATTAACCTGCACCCAATACTGCTCTGTAGCCTGCATGTGCAACACATTCACTTGATTCCATGTCTCAGCAGTCTGTCTTCACCCTTAGCCCACTCTGCTGCTTCTCCTGCCAACATAAGTGAAGGTTTGCTCTGGTTAGTGAGGGAAGTTCCTCCAGCTCCTGATTTAAAGCTTTAATAGCTGACATCTGTCACAGGGCTGAGAACCTCCCCTGTGGGGACAGGCTGGGAGAGTTGGGGCTGTGCAGAAAAGAGAAGGCTCCAGGGAGATCTTGGAGCAGCCTTCCAGCACCTGAAGGGGCTACAGGAGAGCTGGGGAGGGACTTTTGACAAGAGCTTGCAGTGATAGGATGAGAGGGAATGGATGAAGCTTGAGGAGGGCAGATTGAGACTGGAGATTAGGAAGAAATTCTTGCCAGTGAGGGTGAGGAGACACTGGCACAGGTTGCCCAGGGAGGCTGTAGATGTCTCTTCCTTGGAGGTGTCCCAAGCCAGGTTGGATGAGACCTTGAGCAACCAGGGCTGGTAGAGGTGTCCCTGCCCATGGCAGGGGGTTGGAACTGAATGAGCTTTAAGGTCCCTTCCAACCCAACCCATTCTATGAATAGAAGAGTTGAAATGTCACTTATTATTAACTGCAAAGCAGTGATTTTAAGTAACAAGGGAAAAAAACCCCATAAAACTAAGAGGAAGAGTAAATGAGCATTAATCATGGATGTACTGNATTCTATGATTCTATATTGGCTGCCCATTCCTTCTCCCATGGCCTTCTGTGTATCCTCAGCTTTCCTGAGGGTCAAGTACATCATGCATAATAAATACCATAGAATAAAAACAATTGAGAAGCAGGTTAAAACCCCCAAACCAGGACACAGACTGCAAAACAACCCCCACACCCCTCCCCACCCCAACCCCAGCAATCCAAATCCTCACTTAGAAGCAAAATCAACATTCTGCCAGAGATGCCTGTGATGAGTTTGGTTCAATACCATTTGCTTTTCAGTGTTGTCCTCAGCTCTCAGTTGCAGGCTCTCGAATATCAACATGATGGTTTATTTAAAAAAAAAAAAAATAAAAAGGGCAATTGGATGTTTTTAAGTGGTGGAGGATTCTTGTTGAAGAACCAACAAGATGCTGTGGCAAGGAAATGGAGCCTAAATGGACTTGGGTTTAGGGCTAGGGAAAGGGAAAGCAAAGATGCCACTTTTGGCACAATACTGTGCATGTTTATTGTGCAGACTACTTCCTTAACACCTTTCAGTTTCCTAATTAGCATTCCTGTAAAGCCTGATGTCTTTCACAGATCCTCCTTGTACAGTTTCCTCTTTCCACCTAACTGCTGTCTCTTTTTTTTCCTTCCCTCTCCCTCTCTCTCCCTCTCTCTCTTTTTCCTCTATTCTTGTGTAGGCCTGACCAAAGATGGCAGTAATGAGAATATTGATTCCCTTGAGGAAGTCCTTAATATTTTAGCAGAGGAGAGCTCAGATTGGTTTTATGGCTTTCTCTCCTTTCTCTATGATGTATTGACTCCTTTTGAAATGCTAGAAGAAGAAGAGAGCGAAGCCGCAGATGATGTCGATGGGACGTCACAGAATGAAGGGGTTCAGGGCAAAAAGACTTGTGTCATTTTGGATTTGCAGAACCAGTGACTGAAAGACTAATTCAATTGGCTTTGACAATGAAAATGTCCCTGAAACCATCAGGCTTAATGTGACAGGAATTGATGGCCTTGAGGGGAGGCTCCCAAGCGGACGCTCTAAAGCTCGAACTCAAGCCAGCCATGCAATGTAGTCTCACTAGCTGCTAGCTTCTCAGTGACCTTGGGTTTCTTTTTTTTTTTTTTTTTTTGGGTGACAGGATGAGAAATCCTCCTCCCCAGCTGTGTAAATATGTAGAATAAAACCTGTACCTGCCTTTGTGTGGTTGGTTTCTGTGTGTGCTTCAGTTTGTGCCCAGGGCTTAACCAAGCTCAGTGTAATAACCTCTGCTGTTAACCCGGCGACGTTTGTCCTCCCAGCCAACATGACCTCAAGTGTTCTGCACCAGCTTGGATTGTACAGTGCCCTGGCGTGACTGCTTCCTGTAAACAGCTTTCTCTGCTATCATGGCAATGATAATTCTCTCCATGAAATCATACATTAATAATAATCAATTATTTTCTCAGCTCCCCCTCCCCAAGTCCTCAGGTTAGATTCTTTCTACCTGTCGCAATCAAAGCTTGGAAAGATTTGCTCCTGTCAGCTACGAGCTGCTGTGATCAGAAGCTTTCTGATGTCATGATGTGCTTTATTCTCTTGTCAACCTGCTTTTTCAGTCTTTTTTTAAATCTGACAATCACATGACCAAGGGCTGTTCTGAACTGGATGAGTTTTGGGTTTGTTTGGGGTTTTTTTTGAGGTGGGTCTTGGATGGAAGTGGGAAGCTGTGATTATGTATTTCTAATGTAACCCTGAATATATTAAAGACCAATTGGAAATTAGATGCTAATGTCTTCTATTCCTTGCTGCAGCCAAGAACTTAATGCAGGTTTGTAAAACTGAGCCTTTCTCCCCTGGAACTGTTTTATGGCAGCTGGTCCCAAAATTGCTTGTGTGGATGAGTTCTGCTGCCCTCAGAGTCATTGGTACTGCAAAGGCAGTTGGTAGTTGTGTCCTGCAGCTTCCAGCAGGGACTGAAATGGGTTCTGAAATGGGTGATGGTTACATCCATTCGTGGCTAGAGGAGGACAAGAGGATGATCAGAGACCTGGAAAAGCTTCCCTATGGGATCAGGCTGAGAGAGTTGGGGCTGTGCAGCCTGGAAAAGAGAAGGCTCCAGGGAGACCTTAGAGCAGCCTTCCAGTACCTGAAGGGGCTCCAGGAGAGCTGGGGAGGGACTTCTGAAAGGGGCTTGTACTGATAGAATGAGGTGGGATGGATTGAAGCTTGAGGAGCACAGATTGAGGCTGGAGATTAGGAAGAAATGCTTCACAGTGAGGGTGGAGAGACACTGGCACAGGCTGCCCAGGGAGGCTGTGGCTGCCTCCTCCCTGGAGGTGTTCAAGGCCAGGTTGGATGAGATCTTGAGCAGCTGAGTCTAGTTGAGAGGTGTCCCTGGGCATGGCAGGGCAGGTTGGAGTAGATGACCTCTCAGATGCCTTCCAACCTGAGCCATTCTGGGGTTGATGCTGATTTTGTTTTGCAGTGCTTCCCTTGCTGCATGGCAGCAGTGTCCATCTGTGTTTCTTGCAATGCTGAAACTCTGCAGCTGGGCTCCCACTTGGGGCTTCTTTTTGGGGAGGTCATTCTCAAGGGAAAAACCAAGCAGGTGGCAGGAACTGGGGGCAGAAATAGAGTGCTTGGCATTAACCTGGGCTCCAAACATTCACTTGAGCTAATTCCTGATCTGCCACGAAGCAGTATGGAAAAGTTCTCACTTTGACATGAAGTTTTTATTTTATTTTAATTCATTTTTTGTGTGTTTAAAGCAGATCTATATTTTATATATGTATGTATATATGTATGTATGTAAATATCTGTATGTATGTAAATATCTGTATGTGTATATATATATATATTATTTTATATATATATCCTGTAGAGACATGGGAATAGCTCTTCTAATTTTCAGGAGATTATTTATGATTTTTGGAAAAAAAAAAAATCAATATTTGCCATAACTTTCCTGGTGGCTTTTGGGTATCAGTGTGCATGATTCTTGTGGCTAAAGGTGTTGGTGGTTATGGGATGTAAGTCTTAACCCACAGCAGCCTGACAGTGATAGTCCAGCTTCTTTTTGTGCTGTTGGAAAAGTGAGGTTAATGCTAATTTGTTGTTTTGGGGAAGAGTTTTTGCCCTCGTGCCTCTTATGCAGCTGAGTATAAAATATCTAAGCTTGAAAAGCTAAATAAAAGCTTAATAAAGCTTAGATTAAAAAAAAATCAGGCTGGGGAATGAGCTCACATTCTGTTAGTTTTGTTTTTCTGATAAAACCCTTAACAGCCTTCACTAGTTTGAAGCAAAGCAGTAAGTATTGAACTGGAAAGAAGTGGAATTATGGAATCTGAGCAACCTTTGCCAAAACCTCATCTTTGCCATTGGATAAAGGATGGATTGTAAGGAAATAATTCACATGATCCAGGCATGCTGGGAGATCTTTTTGAGTTTAAGATGTTTATTAAATCTAAAATTACAGAGAAATTGAAGTCTGGGGGTTTGGGAGAGGGCTGGCACATTCCCAGAGGGATAGACTGGGATACTGGTCATAATAACATGGCAGCACTTTGGCTGGAGAGAACTGAGCTGGCCCTGGGTTAAGCAGCATCTTAGGTTGCACATACCTGGTAATGTGCTGCTTGTCTTAATTCCTCTTCCTCCCCAGTCCTGTGGTGGTTGGTTGCTGAGGATGCTTTGCCCTTCATCAGTTAGCATTTGGTATCTCCCCATAGCACTGCCATGTGCCACCTAAAGAGAGCTTTTGCCATGGCCTGGCAGGGTGGAAAGCCTGATGTCGTATTTCTGGGCCATCACAGATGTGTTCATAACCTATTTGTGTTTTGCAACAAATCAGGTGAGGAGCCAGGAGGGGTAGCCAAGAAAAAAGCTAAACTCAAAGGTATTTTTGATGTGGTTTTTACTCCTCTTGTGGAGCTTCCTGCAGATGATGCTGCCTGAAGTGCATGTGCCTGGCAAGCACAGAGTGCAGGGCATAATCCTGCTTACTAATACTGGCTGTTGGCTAATGGTGCAGCAAACCTTTTTCCTCTCCATTTTCAGTCAGATGTCTTTTTTCCACTACCAGTTGTAATTTAATGGCAGTGTGAGTGCTTTCCTAACTACAGGTTCAGTCTATCTGTACCTTCATTTCTATTTTTCTTACAGCAGTTTGAATCATGAGGAGCTTGTGCTGACTTCATCTTCTGCATGTTTAATAACAGAAGTTCTGCTCTTTGTGCAGATTTTGCTCTGGGTGGAATCCTCCTTGAGTTGCCTTTCCTGATACTATTGCTATGTTATAATTGGACTTGAGCACCTTAATTTCTGCTGAAGTCTGTGCTTAAATAGTTTCATCTAGGTAAAGTTCACTAACTTAGGTAGAGTTCAGTAACTTAGATAAAGTTCAGTAACAGGTAGAGTTCAGTAACTTAGATAAAGTTCAGTAGCTTAGGTAGAGTTCAGTAACTTAGGTAGAGTTCAGTAACTTAGATAAAGTTCAGTAACAGGTAGAGTTCAGTAACTTAGATAAAGTTCAGTAGCTTAGATAAAGTTCAGTAACTTAGATAAAGTTCAGTAACTTAGGTAGAGTTCAGTAACTTAGGTAGAGTTCAGTAACTTAGATAAAGTTCAGTAGCTTAGGTAGAGTTCAGTAACTTAGGTAGAGTTCAGTAACTTAGATAAAGTTCAGTAACAGGTAGAGTTCAGTAACTTAGATAAAGTTCAGTAGCTTAGATAAAGTTCAGTAACTTAGATAAAGTTCAGTAACTTAGGTAGAGTTCAGTAACTTAGGTAGAGTTCAGTAAC
>WBNM01017776.1:79961-143153 GCA_013399055.1 Ramphastos sulfuratus | reverse complement strand
TTTTTTTTCCCTTGGCTTTTTTTCAAGTAACTTTTAAAGTATTCCAGATTTTCTTGGAATCCTGTGGGCTGCAACCAACTTGTTTGGGAAAGTAAGTGACTAATCTTCTGAAAAACCTCAAGACCAATTGTAGTGAGAACTTTTAATAGATGCATTCCTGTAGCAGAACATTTAATGGTGTATTTAAGCATGATTCTACTAGTGCAGGACATTTATTAGTCCTGAACTTTATCTGTAGATGCTGAGAATGGCACCTCAGGATGAATTCTCAGAGTACTAATACTTTGTCATTCTACTCTGGTTATTGTAAATCTAGAGTCTGATTCTCCTCTTTTTTTTTCTTTTTCGCTTGTTTGTTTTTTTTCTTGTGACAATGCTGCAGGTCTGTCCTCTTCAAACAGTCTGAGTCTGGTGCTTACAACCTGTAAATGCTCCAAATGTTCTCTGAATTAAGATAATTCAATCTGGTGTTTCAATCAAGGGGCAGGGCAACCTGAACCAGTTTCTCTAGCTATAAACAGACTTGTAGCTTGCAAACAGCCACCCTGAGAGCCATGTTTGCGACTGCTGTGACCCTTTTGTTTTCTCAAGTCTGCCAGGGGAGATCTCCATGGCTCCTTCAGCCACTGGAGCAAGAAGAGAGCAAAATGTTGATCTTTTCTGAAGCATGTCTTCTTGACTGAAACAGGTTAAGGAGCACTCAAAGAACTATACCTGCTAACAGATCTGAGGGCAAGAAAGTCTCCAGATGAGGAGATGCCTGACTGCACAACCAGTGCTGATAGAAAGATCATAGAAATCCTAATTCAGCAGCATAAAATTTGAGGTGGGGAGAAGAAAGAACATCAATCCATGCCATCTATACCACTAGTCTATTTCCAAGCACATCTAGTGTCACACTGTTTTGTATATAAAGTGTTGTACTCCTAAATGTAGAATGCTGCATTTCCTTCCTTTATTTCCTTCTGAGTCTTGAATTCAAGTCTATGTTTTGTTATGCTTCCCAGTTTCTTGATACATTTATCCAGAAATGGCTCCATAAAACTTTCTCTAAGAGTTTGTGTTCCAAAGAAAAATGCCAAACTGGGACTGTCACCATTCCCTGGCATTTCATGTCTTCTGTCTTGCAATGTTTTTTGGCATAGAGGTCTTTCCTATTCAGTGATTATAGTCACTGTAACCACTGGGATACATGGACATAACACAGCTTTACAGCCAAGGCATTACTTTTGCCTTCATGTAACCTCTAGGAACAGAAAATGGGAATTTCCCTACACAGATATTGGCTAATTAATTTATCAGAGAGATGCTACTGTAGATTTAGAATTCTTCCACTGTTTTCTTTGTGGCTTGGGACCACAATGTTCCAGGGCATGTTGCATTCAAATCTCATTTTCTTGAAAGACTGCTTGCTTTTGCCTCTGTACTCTGCAACTTCTGATTGTGTACAAGATGGAATATTTACCAGTATCTGTCTTGTTAACCATCCAACATGTCCTCACTACCCTATCTAGTTTTAGTTAGCATGCATCAATCTTTTGTTCTCCCAGACCTAGGAATCTGCATCTGCATGCCATTTCTGGACGCCAGGCTGTGATTCTCTGCCTTGCCTTCTTTAGCTTCAGCTGTTTTCTGCAATTTGGAAACTTATTGGACAATGTTGAGAAGGATGAACACTTTTAGAGACATCCAGCAGCATGTTCAGCAGGCTAATCTTGGTCCTCATTCCCAGAAAATGAGATGTCTGGCTCATGGAGAAAGCAAGACAGCAATACATGCTGAACCCAATCTGATACCGCTTTGCTAGTCCAAAGTAGAAAGAGGATTTTTCAGATCTGAGAAAGATTATGAGAAAGATATTAGAGCTTTTCCTTGTTATTGAGTGCTGTCTCTGTCACGCTGATGGGCTACAGACATTCTCTTCTATTTTATTTGTGTTACAGCTAGAAATGGTAGAAAGTGTAATGACTGAGAAACACAGTTGGGAAGAGAAGGATGAGACCCAGACAATTTCCCTAATTGTTTTGAAAAGTGAAGGAAACGTGAAACATTTGTTACAAGTCAAATATTTTATCTTAACCTTTTGAGAGCAAAACAATTCTCTTTGGTTTTCAACTAATTAATTGTTTAGATACACATCTCTTTTAAAAGGGTTAAATGTTGCCTTTTTAACATTCCATTTTCAGCTGTGTGTTTCGTGTTGGGTGAATTCCAGCTGCGGTTTCAGGGCTTTATTTATATTTCATTTGTTTCACAACAAAGCGCAAAATCGAGACTGTTCCTTCTCTCCTCTGCAGACAAGATAGATTAAGGGCTAGGAAGGAAGAAAAAAAATAATAATACTGCAGGAATTTAAAGAGAATTAGGAGCCAGAGCAGTGAACTGAACAAACTGAGATATGCTTGACTATATATAGTGTCTCCAGTGTGGATGTTACCGAAGTAGCCATGCTGGTCTCCCTTTAGAGTCAACAGAGGTCAAACCATTATAAATTATGCTTTCTAGGGAGTGGTTTGTCAGGCAGACCTCCAAGATGGAATGATCAGATCATCTCCCATTCCTCTCCAGTGACTGCAAAGGGATGGAAGAACACTACTTCAACTTGCAGAAGAGTATATTACCATATTACCAAAGTTTGAAGGTGAGATGTTGCTTCCACACTTTCCTCCAGGTTCCTTACCAGCAGTGGGCAATATAATGTAGCAGGATGAACTGATGAGAAATATTAAGTTAAATCTCAATCATCAGGAACAGGGAAGTTACTTTTAATAAAGATAGAGAAATAAGGACAGAAATAAGCTAATAAGCACAGTAAGGAGGGTAGCTAGCCATTGGAACCTCAAAAGCAGTGATGAGAAACAGATTTTGTCTTTCTGATTGGTTATTTGATTCCCTCAATTGAATCATAGAATCATTAAGGTTGGAAAAGACCTCTAAGATCATCAAGTCCAACTGTCCACTAAACCATGTCCCCAAGTACCATATCTGCATGTTTTGTTTTTTCTTAACACCTCCAGGGTGGTGATTCCCCTGCTTCCCTGGGCAGCCTGTTCAATGCCTGACCACCCTTACAGCAAACAAATTTTTCTTAATATCCAATCTAAACCTCTCTCTCCTGGTGCAACTTGATGCCATTTCCTCTCATTCTAGTTTCTTGTGAGAATAGACCAACACTCACCTCATGAGAACCCCTTCTCAGGTGGTTGTAGAGCGCCAGAAGGTCTCCCCTCAGCCTCCTTTTCTCCAGATTAAAGAATCTCAGTTCCCTCAGCTGTTCCTCACATGGCTTTTTCTTCAGACCCTTCAGCAATTTCATTGCCCTTCTCTGGATACACTCCAGAAACTCAATATCTTTCTTGGAGTGAGAGGTCCAAAACTGAACACAGGGTTCAAAACGCACCCTCAGCAGTGCTGAGTAGAGGGGCACAATCACATCCATGGTCCTACTGGCCACACAGACAAGGATGCTGTTGGCCCTGTGCCATCAGGCCACGCACTAGCTTGTGTTCAGCATATCAGATGTGCCTTGCAAAGCTATCTGAGAGTCTGGATCCATGGAGTGCAAATGATTCATTCAGAAAGAGAAATACCCCCATAATTAATAGGGAAGTAAATGGGTTCTACAAGAAATCTTCCATTTTCCCCCATGAAAGTTTGTATAATGGTCAAGTGAACTGTTTTTAGAAGACACATGTTATGGTTCATTGTGAGTTTGAAGAGAAAACTTTGATTCTCTGTGACATAAATGTATTTTCAGGAACTGCCTGCATGCTGGTGTTTTATGGGATAAATATATTAGAATGACTCACTCTAAAGATATTAGTTTGGGCAGACAGAAACTTTTAGAAACATTTAGTATTTCTCAGTCTCTAGTGAAAGTTGGCCCTTAAATGCCTCAGCTGTGGAAATGGACTGAAGTTTAATAATTGATGGCAAGTTCTAATAATGAAATATTAATTACATTCTCTTTCTGTGCAGTGTGTATATTATTAGACACTATACATATTTATGTTAAAGTTTTTAAAGTGTTAACTTCCATTTATTAAGACTACTTCAACGTATTGCTACAGGAATCTTTTCAATATTGTAATAGCACAACAAAGGAATGAGTTTCTGTGCTAATGTGTATTTCATATGAGAAATTATTCAATAGAAAAGTAGCTAGAGGATGAGATTTCCAAGTTACTTCATCGTGTATAGATATATTTCTTCTGCCATGGCTAGTATTTCATAACTGTCTGGTCCAGAGAACCACAGTTACAGAATCAAAGCACGGTCTGAATTGGAAGAGACCTCTACAGGTCATCTAGCCCAACCCCCTCTGCAATAAGCAGGGGCATCCCCATCTAGATGAGGTTGCTCAGAACCCTGTTGAGTCTCAACTTGAGTATCTTCAGGGATCAAACCTCAATTACCTCCCCAGACAACCTGTTCCAGTGTTCCACTACCCTCATGGTGCAGAACTTGTTCCTGACATCCAATCTAAATCTGCTCTGCTCTAATTTGAAACCATTGCCCCTCATCCTATCACTACAGGCCTTTGTAAACAGTCTCTCTCCATCTTTATAGGCCAGCTTCAGGTACTAGAAGGCTGCTATTAGGTCCCCCTGGATCCTTCACTTCTTCAGGCTGAACAAACCCAGATACTTCATTAATTCATTCCACTCAATGCATCTCCAGCCATGAATTCATCTCCCACTCAAAATCTGTGGAGATGAAATGACCTCAAGTTCATCATCTCACTTCCAAGAGTTTGCTTCCAAGATGAAGAAGATATTTGACATACACCTGGATTACTAAAGATGTCTTAAAAACAGATTGTTATTTCCCCAGTGTGAGTCTCTTATACAGTATGTCAAACGCCTCTTATTCTGAAGTCATTTACCTGATCTTTCCACTCATTTCACATAAAACTAGATTCAAGGACTTTATCACTGCATGTGGTACTTGCAGGTAAGAGGAATATTAGAAGGCAGGCAATATCTTCATATATGACTGTAACTACTCTTTGAGAATTAAAATAATAAAATTATAGTGAGCAGAAATAGAACTCAATCCTTTTCCAAATTGACATAGCAGGTCCCAACCTTCTGCAAAGATTGTAAATTACCCTTACAAATACACATCAGGATTTTTTATCTTGGACCCAAAGACTCATCCCCTGACTCACGTATCTAAAATCTAAGCATTTATTCCTGTCTGCTTTTCTAAACTCTCTGCGTAATCAGTAGACTGTTACTAACATTTTCAGACAGAAATTTAACTCCTCCTAACACAGGCATCCAGACAAGGCAAAAATCAGCTTCTAGAAATGCTTCACTTTCTTATCTATACAGGTAACATAGACAGATAATTTATACCAACCACCTGGCTTTCAGATGACTGCCTTCTGTTGGGCTAATACAATCACACAAAACACATTGCAAATCCTAAAGCCAGAGCACTTCCACCTCCCATGGGAAATCTGGTTTGCAACATTTTCTCAACTTCCTGATGTGTTGTCATCCACTACCCACAGTTCATATGACAACTCTTGAAAACTTTAATAATTTATAAAATACTGTAACAATGAGTACTGGATAGTCTGGTTATTATTAAACTTGAAATCTTCTCCTGATAGACAACTCCACGTAGAATTGGAAGTAAAAATGAAAGACAGGTTAGGCTGCTTAGATGTTTAAATGAATTACTAAGGAAGTGGTTGGTTTTGTTTCCCTTGGAGATTTATCCCTTCACTTGAAAACTTAAAACTGTAGAAATTCTCTTGTAGCTGTATTCCTATCAGCTTGCCAAACAGAAGAGAAATTTATGAAATTTCCTTGCCTCTATTATCCAAAACAGTAGATAAGACACTTCAGTGTCTTTCTCTAATTTCATATGTGATGACTTTTTGGGATTGTCATCTGTATGCACAGGCAGATCCAGTAAATCTCATGCTCCAAGAAGCATTTAAATCCAAGCACATGGGAGTTATACCAATTTTTTCATACCCATGCAGTGACATCAACCTTTTTTCCAATTTTAAGTTTTTTTAAGTAACCATTTTAGAGTGTTTCACAATGTTTGTGCAAGGAATGCAAGAAAAAGTCATAGATGAGGATGTCTCTTTGTAGCCTCCAGATGTAAACTGTCTAAATTGCCATTAACCAGGGGAAATATAGGGTGTAAGGACTTTCATTCAAACAAGGGCATCTTGAACTAACTGGGAAAGGTCTGTTAATGATACCTGCAGGGAGCTCGTAGATNTTCCATGATTCTATGACTCTATATTTGAAACACCTTTGTTCCTTGAAAACCACAGCTGAGAGCCAGGATGTATACCTACATATAAAACATTTCAAATTATATTAGACAACTTTGCTTGGGCAGCCAAATCAGGCTGCTTGCTTTCAGGTGCTACTCTGTGTTCTTAAACAGTCAGCTAAGATCTTGACATAGAATGGTCATAGAATCATAGAATGGTAAGTTTGGAAGGGATCTCAAAGATCATCTAGTTCCAACCCCTTGCCATAGGTGAGGACACCTCCCATTAATACAGGTCACATCTCCATCTAGACACTCAATCCAGGCAACTTATTCTATAGGTAAAATCCCTTGCTGAGAATTTATAACTCATTTTGTTCCATGACAAACAAAATACATTCTAAGAGTCTTTGACTGTGATATCTCTCACCTCCCACCCCTACAAGAAGCTGTACTGATATATGAACCAAAATTAGTCTTAGTACACAGTAGCCTTTTTGCAGAGTTGTGGACATCTGGCAGAGCAGGTTGAATGATTATTCTCGTCCTAACAGCGATTTGTGCTGCTGAATAAAAATGCTCACCCCACAGAGACACAAAACCATTTGTGCTGCTAAACTGAGACCTCATCTCAAGTGTCATTACATTACTTGTCAGGAGAAAAAGTCTCTTGGCACCTGAGCTGGGCTGTCAGTCCTTTTGACTGGCATGCTTTTATGCATGTTCAGCAGTCCAGGTGAAGACTGAATGAAGTAGTTTTTCAACATTTTCACTGGATCAGATAACCCTAGGCTAAAGACTGAGACCTTGACCCTGAGTCATACACTGTAACAGCACTGAGCACCATTTGCAGCCCTTCCTTTCCCACATGCACTAAAATCAATAGATTGATTCTTCTGCCTGAGCTCACTATGTCTGCATCACAGATTTGGAAGTTGTGTTTACTATGCTGCTCCCTGTCTTCACAGTCAATGCCTGGTATTTGAGAGAGACATCTCTGAGAATGCTTTAGAGTTCTCTGACAAGCCCATCTACTTCCTTTGACAGGAACTGAGAAAGCAAATATATTTTTTCCCCAGACTTGCACTTATCATCTGAGCTTAGATATATCTTATTCTTACCATGCACACTTATTATGATGCTCAGAATTGACAATACTATAAAGACTCCTTAGACCATTGTTATTACCATGTTTGAGGCTATCTATTTTCTTTGGACTTCGATTTGGGTTGTTTGGTCTCAAAGAGAGGGATTGTTATTGTAGTTCTTGTGTTTGGATGAGTGTTCATTGCTAGCATTACTTACTTAAGACACAATTGCCTCTGCTTTAGTATTTTCAGCCATGAAACCTCTAGGGGAAAAAAAAAAATATAAGAATTTTAAATTGTGACATATAGGGCCATGAAAGTTTTCTTTCCTTCCATTTAGAGCAAAAAATCTCAAACCTTCAGTTTCTGTGAATGTTTTCTAGATGAGCCCATAATACTTTTATTTAATGAGATGTCCCTTGACCAAAGTTAGACAATAGGAACATCCTGCTTCAGCTTCACTCCACCTTCACTCATGGGTGATGACCCATGCTAACCCCACCTGAGAAGCTAGGAGCTCTTCATGCTCATTGTACAGTGTTTAACTGAACTTTTCCAAGGAGGTATGCTGAGGACAACCCTCTTTTGTAAGATCTGAAGTCCTTTGAGCAGCACATTGTCAACATCCTTTTCCAATACAGGTGTTTTTCATTCTTTCTTGTCAGTTCCTGACCTGACCTGAGTTAGCTTATGAAAGCTGAAAACTGTCTCCTTTTGTATGTCTTCTTCAAACGAGAATGTGTTTGTCTTGGAAGCTGACCATGTTTTTCTATCAGTTCTAGGCAGGGGTCCATCCACTGAACTACCAACAACCTGGCAGCTAGCTAAGATGGTACAGCTCATATGCTGTGACCCAAGAATATTTCACTTCAACTAGATTAATGAGGGGATAGTCAGAGTTTCAGTGTAGTTCCCTGCCAGAAAAAAAAAAAAATACATGCACATAAATCTGGACTTTACTGAAAAACTGTTTTTCATTGTTATTCTTTTTATGTGTCTAGTTGAAATTTTGCAGGAGAGTTATTATATGCTATTGGAAATAAAGCATCAGCTTTTCTCCTCAGAGTGGTGGGTTTTTTTTTTTAAAGAATCATGCTTNACCCGCTCCAACACTTCCATATATATATGACAACTAGTATTTTAATACTGTTCAATAAGAAGTTCAAAAGAACACAGTGAAAAGGAAAAAAAAAAAAAAAAAAAAAAAAGGAGAAAAGAAAGGGGAAAAATAAATCAGTGTAAGCTTAGATTTTTATACTTATTCTCAATTAGGAAAGAAATAGGGCAATCTTGTAGTGAATTTGTGGCATTGGATTAAATAATTAAAAGACATCTTTACACTTTTCTAATGTAACAAAATTCATATTCATTTGAGAACTTTTCACACTCCTAAACAGCAGAGTTTAAGCAGAGGGTTTTTTTCCTGGTCTCACTAATCAACGAGGCCAGAGGTATCTCCAGGTGAGCCACAGTGAGAATAGTCTCTTTTTGTTTGATCTCTGAGGGAACCTCTCTTATTCTGCAGAGATCAGGCAGTTTAGCCATCTGCCTTGGGCTGGGATGAATAGTCCCAGCTGCCACTCCACAGGAGGACTAGATTTTTATACAGGAAAAATTAAAAGATCATGAAGTGCTGAGAGCATGAAAAAGGATGGGATGCAAAGTGCAAACCCATGCATATTGGCTAGGATTTAAATACCCAAACTGAAGGTATTTTAAATTACAATTTTTTAAAGTAAGTTGGATGCTTATGTGTAGCTTGCAGATAGCACAGACATGTGACATCTTCAAAGTCATTTCCCCTATTATAGATACACTAGAATGGGGTGGAAGGTATCACTGCCCATGGCAGAGGGCTTGGAACTAGATGATCTTTAAGCTAAACCATTCTATGATTCTATAAAATAGCCATGGTTTCATCAGTTCCAGAAAAGACCAAGGATCAGTACTCAGGTTCAAATAGTGATCCCAAATTGCTTATGTCACTAATGTGCTGGAAAGTCTTTGGCACAGATATGATCCTTGCTTTCTCTCCCACTCTCATGTGCTATCCACACACAGTTTGGAGTCAGTAGTAGGAATGAGGTGGGCAGATATGGAGGAAAGCTGTCAGGCTGCAAACTATACCATCTCCTCTCACCATAGGTATGCAGAAAGGGCACCGGTTCCTTTTGTACGCTTGAATGGAACAGCTGTTGTGAACATGGCAATAAAACAACAATAAAATCTAAAGGTGTATGTGACCCAGGAGTAATTATTAACTCACTTGGAAGATTCTTACCTACTTCCCTACAGTGATTGTGCCTTGACAACAGCATGAGGAAGCAATAAATTACTGTCAATAATTAAACTAACAAATTATTGTCGCAGGCTCCACTGGACAAATATTTAACCACTATTGGTATCACGCCTCCTCCTTAAACCAGTAATAGAAGAGTTTCTTTCTAGAGTGCATTTTGTTTCTAATTTCTACAAAGTCAGGGAATGGGGACATGGCACCTGGCATGACATGGACTTGGCAGTCTATTCAGTTTTCTAACTGTTGCAGTACACTTAAAGAAGCAATACTAATGATGGTGTTTGTAGAGGTGATAGCCTGTCCAAAGCTGGCTTATGTGTGTTCCAGGCAGGGCAGATGTATTCCACTTGACTCACTGATTTGTAAAATCTTCTAACAGGAACACACATAGTAAGAATCTTATTTGTGTTGTAGCAGAATGTAAAGAAATCTTTACCAATGTAGACATTTTAAGAAGATCCCTGGGAGGAAATTTGTGGCTTAAACACACTCTGGCTGCCTAATTAGCCCAATGTCCAAAAAACATTGTTAGCTGGTTATACTTCTAATATATCATGGCTACACGTGTTGTGATAAATCAAGCAGGACCAGGGCCCATTTCCTGGCTTTGAGTCCAAACATCATGCAGAAGCCCCTTGTGTTTACAACTGAACTCTTTCAACAATGCCAATAACAATGCCAGATACAAAGTGCCTGCTGGGAATGACCACTGTAGTGCTGTAATTTCTGTGCCATGGCCAGGAGCTGTTTTGGGGAAGGCTGCTGGAGGCTGCTGGCCCAGAAGGGCTGTTGCTTTTGCTAGGGCACTCTTAAAAGTTTGCAAATGTGACAATGAAGCTACAGGTCCTAGCAATATTCCTTGCAAGTTCTTGCAAGAGAGTAAACAGTATTTTGTGACTTGATATATGGGACAAATATCACAAAACACAGGTTTTTTTACCCATTAATATTAAATTTGGATAGTTCTTGCTTTTTTATCAGAAAAAAGTCAATGGCAAATGTTTTGCAGGCCTATGCTGGTTTACTTACACAAGTATTAAGCTATAGCAGCTGAGAACCTTGATGAAGAACTGAATTCTCAATGGCACCAGACTGGTGGCAGATTTTATACCAAGCAAAGGCAAAACTGCAAGGCTTGCATTTCAGAAATTTTGGAAGAGCGTAAAGTACATAAACTTGGAGGCAGAAATTGAAAAGAAAGAGTAAAATGGAGGATTCCTGTACTGCTTGCCATATTTCAAACAGGCTTAAATTTCTCTTTAAAAATATAAACTTCACTTCAGCCCTAAGTGAGTGAAAGCAGTCTGCTAAAGATTAAAATGAATGGTTGTGGTAATATTTTCTGGTCTCAACATCAACAAATCCTTTAAATAAATGCAGATTTCCATGCAGAGTTTTAGAGCTCTCCATTTGTCTATATAAAGCTGGTTCTATGTGTAGCCATTTATTGGCCATTCCATACAACAGATTTCCTATAGTGATGTTTAAAATCACAGAATTTAAACATAATACACTATGGCACTTCTTTACACTTCCCAAAAGGGATTTAACAAGTCCTCATGTAAAGAGATTACTGGGTTTGCTTTATTTCCTTTGCTTAGAACTACTTGTATTCTGTTGGAAGTACTTGATCCTGTCTAGGTTTGAAAGCAAAGCTATCCTGGATGTACCCATCAGCACAAAATTCTGCAGGAGAATGCAAGGCTCAGGGAGTAGAATTGTTTCTGGACAGTAAGGGTGGGATTCCTCTCAACTGATCAGGTATATCTAAACTTAAGATACCTACAGGCCTTCTTTTCATGTTTGTATTACATCAACCCACTTTACCTGTTAACCTGTTTCTAAGAGGGCAACTTTGATGTCCACTTATATTTAGGCATATTTTATCAGATGCCTAAATTAGAACTAATAAATCCTGCCTGCAGTAAGATAGAGACCTCAGAATCCAGTCGAGTTTGAAGAGTGAAATTTTTAATTGCCAAGGTGAGAAACATTGAGGAGTGGAAGGGAAGAACTGCTTTCTGACTGCCTCTAAACAAAATCTTTATTCCCTACTTTACTCCTGTTTCTTAATGCTTCTATTTTCCAAAATATTTCAGACTTCTAGATGACTTTTGCTGTCATTCAACCCAACCATGACTGCACTGCCTAAGAAAAGAGGCAGAAACATAAATGTTTGAATTTCCAAGACAAATTTTTCCCCCTCTTTTTTTTTTCCTGGAGAACCCGATCTCAGAACAGTAGACTCAGTTCAAAAGATTTCTCTGTTTGCCCTTCCTCATACAATTCATAAGTCTACCATTTTAATACAAATTCCTTTAGACAAGAACATCTCTTCTACATGCTTCTTTGAAGACCATACACCATCCAGGAGGATGATGCTTTCATGGGATCACAGCTGGTAGAATGTCATGAAGGAAAAAATAACATAGCAAATCCACCTTGCTGGATGTCATGGAAGTAAACACTAGGGATTATTTTTTAATTCCTACTAAGAAGAAAAAAAAAAAAAGTCAGAAAATTAAAGAATTGTTGAAGATGTGAAAGTAGCAGACAGTGAAACTTTCCAGTGCTATTTTTTTCTATCAATTTCATTTACACAAAATTATATTCCTAGAAAAGATGGGAAAGGAAGTAAGAACAAAGTCAAGGGAAACCCAAAAGCTGTTACAATGAATTACAAATCCCTGACTTGAGATGACTTGCAACTGGATATTGACCCAAGAAAGATGAGTTGTATCATTTTTCCTGAATTTTGCTTGGAGGCCAAGGGGATTATTCAAACCTAAGTGCTCAGATGTATATTACAGACAAAAAAAAACCCTGCTGTGGAAATCCAAATATCCTGTACTTCATGGAGAAGTGGTTATTGTAATTTTTGAGAATCACTGTAGCCTAGAAGCGTACAGTCAAGAGATGTTAATGGAACAAAAGCACCAGATGTATCATTGCTGAAATACTGCAGCCGAACCCAGAGAGTGGTGGTGAATGGTGCCACATCCAGCTGGAGGCCTGTCACTAGCGGTGTCCCCCAGGGATCAGCACTGGGCTCCATCCTCTTTAACATCTTCATTGATGATCTGGATGAGGGCATTGAGTCAGTCANTTGCTTTCTTCTCTCAGGCAACCAGCACCAGAACAAGAGGACACAGTCTCAAGCTGTGCCAGGGGAGGTTTAGGCTCGAGGTGAGGAGAAAGTTCTTCACTGAGAGAGTCATTCCCCACTGGAATGGGCTGCCCAGGGAGGTGGTGGAGTCACCGTCCCTGGAGGTGTTCAAGGCACGTTTGGACATGGCACTTGGTGCCATGGTCTGGTCTTGAGGTCTGTGGTAATGGATTGGACTTGATGATCTTTGAGGTCTCTTCCAACTTTGGTGATACTGTGATACCGTGATACCGTGATATTTTATTGTACATAAATGAACAAGTGGGGCAGAACAAAGGCAGGCATGATATCTGTGCTTTGTCTCCAGTGTAAATGTGAAACTCTGTCCCCCAAAGGGAGAATCTAATAGGCTCAATTAAGATCTAATTGAGCCTTTTTATGAATTTTAAAGAAATAATCTTTTGCCACTTGCCTGCAGAGGACTCGTGGACCATGAAGAGCTGATGCTGTCATTACAATATGCTGAGAGGCATCTGCTTTCTCTGGGTGGCAATTTTATTGTGTTTTACATGCTATTAATTATACAAAAGACCATGCAGTTTAAATGATTAAGAAACAATATTTAGAAGTTAGCACATTCATTTTAAAAATAGAAGTGGGATCTTTACATGTCGGCAGCCCTTCTACCTCGATCTGTCAGGGGAGAGTATTCTTACCCCATAGCAGCTTCTAATTAAATTTCTTTTTAGTGTAAAACTCTTCAAACTGTGCTTGTGCTTAACTATGTCAGACCTGTCAAAACACATGAAGGTTTGATGGGATTAAATCTATAGCAGCATTACACAGAAGGATGTGTCGCAGACAGAAATTTATTTTCTCCAATGAAATATGGACAGAAACAAACAAAAAACTCTCTTCTTGGTGGCACCCTGAATACAAAGCTCACTGGAAACGCTGCTTTGTCCAGCAATGTTCATAATGTTAATGATTTTTTTTTTTTGATTGAATAATCATTTTCTTAATATAAATATTGTCATACACACCTCCTGCTAGTCTGTTTTGTTGTCTTTATGATGGCATGGAAATTAATTTGAAAATAAAATTAAATGAAAATATTCTGCTAACAGGAGAAAACTGGAGACCGAGAATTCCAGAAGTTAGAAGTAAAGTGCATTTCTAGGTCTGAAGTGGAAAAAAAAATTATTGAATTATCCATTTAATCTCTCTACAAAGCATCAATACACAAATGCAAAGGTGGAGGAATGGGATTGGTTAGCTCAAAAGTTGTAAAAGTAAAACAAAGTGAAGTTGCTTTCTAAAAAGTAGTTTAAACAAGTGGAATATTTTCTAGAGCAGGAAAGCACACATAGGTCTACAGCTTGCTTTGAGATGGAGCCATTGAAAGAATCCTGGTTCAGATATTTAAAAGCAAGTTGCTGCATGTGAATTATTACAAATGAGCCTGCTCAGTCATCTCCCATAATAGACACTGGAGATCGAGCTGATGCCATCAGTGAGACCTAAAGAAACACTCATTTCAATCTAAACCAAAGATCAGTGATTAATCCTCTCCATTGACTGTATGACCTTGATCTTCTTTGACAGTAGTGACCACCTGGGTGCTTAGCTCAGAGAGACTTATCAAATTCACATCTTTAAAAGTAAGTGTCTGAATCTGGAACCTGGTGACCACTTTTCCTGTCAGCTTCCTCTTGTTTTGCCTTACCCACTTGCATTAAAAGGTCCTAAGGACAGGCTTGCCCTTACTATGTTTTTTGAAGACCTTCTGTAGGGTCAAGCTCACCAACTCTCTCCAGGCTCTTCAGGTACTATAAGACTGTAAAAAATTGTTTACTGCTTTTTTTTTTTTTTTTTATGAACATAAGTACCTACAGACATTCTTTTAAAAAAAAAATTAAAAAAAGAAAAAAAAGAAAAAAGTGAGATTTGCTTGAAATTGAACTCAAATTAGGAAAAGAACATGTGCTGCAAAGGTGAGCCCCGATGTAACAAGGAGTAACTTGCTGCACGTGTTAGCAAGGAAGGCGCCTGTGGGCTCACTGTCTGGAGGGACCCCACCTCCAGTCCTCTGTGGTAGTTTCAGGGATCCCAGATCCCCCTTAAACAAAACCATAGGGAGAGAGCCCCAGCCCAAGGGGATGAACCTGCTCATCCCAGGATATTGTAATACTGTTATTCTATTCCTTTTCCAGTACCACAGCTTAAAAGATAGTGCCTGACTTGATCTCTCCCACTCTCCTGCCTGCTTTTCTTGCGCCCACTTCTCCAAGCAAGGTGCACTCTTATCTTAGTTCATGGGGGAGTTGACAGGCAGGGAGCTGAGCCACTGAGGCCTTGCAGCCCCAGCTGGGGGGGGTGAGTTCAGCCTACCCTTAGGCTGATTGAGGGTGGAAGGGGTGAAGGATTCTAGAAGTCCAGTTTGGGCACCTAGTGGATTTTGTACTTATTCTACCTGATTGTCTTGTGTATATATGCTCTTGTAAATAGACTTTCTCTTTAAAACTCCCAGTCAGTGTGCAGTATCCTCATTCTCACCCCTGAAAAGGGGTAAGAGTCAATTCTGTTCTCCAGAACTGGGTATGCTCATGGGCCAAACTGGAACAGCCTGGGACGAGACCTGGGGTTCTCAGCACAGGAGAGACATGGTGCTTGTTGGAGCAGGTCTAGAGAAGGCCTCAAAAACAACCAGGCTGAGAGACTCGGAGTTGTTCAGCCTGGAGAAGAGAAGGTTCCAGGGAAACTTTATTGTGGCCTTGCAGTACTTTAAGGGGCCAATAAGAGAGCTAGGGACAGACGTTTCAGCAGGGTCTGTTGTGACAGGACAATTGATCATTTAACCTACAAGAGGGAAGATTTAGACTAGATAGAAAGAACACATTTTTTATGCTGAAGGGGGCCCAGGAACACTGGTCCAGGTTGCCCAGGGAGATGTTAGATGCCTCATCTCTAGAAACATTCCGGGTCATGTTGGATGAGACTCTGGACAACCTGATCTAGTTAAGGATGTCCCTGCTGACTGCAGGGGAGGTTTGTTTCAGACACCTTTAAAGGTCTCTTCTAACCCACACCATTTTGTGATTCTCTGACTATTTGCAAGGATATTTTGGCTGATTTATTGAGAGTAGATGCTTCATTAATAAAAGTGGCACATGATGAACCTTCATCACTTTATCACAAAGAGAACCTCCAGACCAGTACAGAACAGAGGTCAAGAATGAGTTTACAATTCAGATGCCTTAAACAGCTGCTTCCAGCATGCTCAAAGTCAGATACTCTATTACTCAACCTTCTGCAGAAAGCTTTGGTTGATGTTAACAGCCTGTATGTGTTTTGGAGTTAATGTGAAGGGCAGGTACGTGCATGATTGTTCTGAAGTGTTTATGGGAGCAGCCTAAAAATATATCCTGATCGACACCCAAATTAGAAACTGGGAACAATCAGTTTTTTCATCCATACACAGTCCTCAGAGCCAATGTTCATTTTCCTTTTATTGAGGTTTTGTCCCATTACTATTTATTATCTGTACTTCAGAAACATCTTTGAAGTCCAGAATGAAGTAATTTTTGCAGAGTGCTGTATAATGCTGTATAACCATAAATTAAGAGACAGTTCTTGGTCCAAAGAACAAGCTGTCTAAACATTAGATGAACTGAGAAAAAAGTGCAGGTAGGTGAAGGGCCACAGTGGAAACAATGATTTTCCCCAAGGTAACCCAACAGGTGAAAAGCAAAGCCGAGGGCAGAACTCAGGAGTATTCATCCCTGAGAGAGTTCCAGTCCTGTGTCTAATATGATATTTATCATTTTGCATTCCTGTGAGTTAAATCAGTTGAGATTTTCGTGGCTTCCATGTAGAATTAAAAACATAAATATTATTTTTTTTCTTCCCTGTAAACATCAGAGAAAACAGTTCTCACAACAAATTGAAAATAAACCCCATCTGATTAAGGGATGTTTCCCGGAGTTAAACAACATCGGGTAAATAATTTAATAACAAATATTTTGATTAATAATGTTAACAATGATAAGAAGAATATAAAACCAAGGAAATGGCATTTAGTTTATATTCTCCCTTTATTTCAGGGCCATAATTGAAATTTTTTGCACAAGAGTAGATTTGTTTGAAGAACAAATTATTCATATTTGTATGTATTTACATTAATCATTGTAGTATTGAAGAAACTATTTATTATGTCTATAGCTATATACAGATAATACATTGCAAAAGTAATTGCAAACAGAGAAAAGAAAGAAAAATAAACATCAAATTTTCACTTTTCTCTTTTTTTCCTTCCTAAAGGTATTGTATTTTTATAGCCTCACAGGTTTTATTTTAAAAGAAAATATCCAGGATTTTTTTATAATTCCCTTTAGCTTTTTATTTTATTTCCCCCCCCACCCCAGCTTTTGTTTTTGGAAGCAAGAGGAAAGAGGAACCTTCTCAAAAATGGATTTGCAGTTGTAGTTTTAATTGAAATGTGTAGCAATAGGCTTCATTTGGATTTGGCTGGTGGCACTTTTCAAAAGCCCAACAAACGTTTTTAATCAGGTAATGTCATTGCTATGATAACAAGGACTCAAAGAAGCATGAAATGGCCTTTGGGGAGTTTAAAAGAGCATCCGAGCTCTTGTTTTGCACTTTCACTATTTCACCATCAAATCCAGGCAATTCTCAAATGTAAACAATGCTACAAAAGCTAAACATTCAGAAAGCATTTTACAAGCAGAAATGAAAAATGGCAGTTATAATCCTCTGTGGGACTTGCTTTAAACAATCCGAGTTTGACTCTGTGTTTTCAGTGCTGTATACATATTAGTAATAAGACTGATATTTAATCAATCACTGGGACAGCAAAGATGCCAGGGCATAAAATCTCAGGGGGGTTCAGTTATGTTTGAAAAGCCTTTAAACCAATTTGTTTTTTATTGGTGAAAGGGAAAAATCAAGACTTACTTCATTGGGCTGGTGAGTTACAACGGTGTTGAGCTGATTTGAAGCAAAATAGAATCAGGTACATAAAATCAATCAAGCAGAACAAAGACTCAGCCTCCGGCTAAACTTACCTCTGTTATATCCAGTTCATTTAAAATGGTATAACAGAGATATAATAAGGTTAGAAGAAATATGATCATCAAGGTAGGGAAAGTATTGACTTTTCCGAAGTGTTCTCTTCCAGGTTGGAAACCAACATGAATAAACAGAGTCCATATGCGACTTCCTGTTCAGGTCCAATTGATATTTAGGGGGGAAAAGTCTGTCATCACACTAGGCAACCAAGACAGTGTTAGTCAGAGGAGGTTGGATATAAAATTATTCACTGGGACACCTTTCACAGAAAGCTGAACTTAATAGAACTGGGGTTTTGGTTTGGTTTTTGTTGGGGTTTTTTTGTTTGGTTGGTTTTTTTTGCTAGTAGGTCTTCTAACTAAACCTGTATTAGGCTAATTAAGGAGAATGTGGTTTAGGTTGGGATTTTTTGGGGGCTTTTTTGGTTGATTGCTTGGCTTTTTTTGGGTTTGGTTTTGGTTTGATTCTCATGCTTACTGATATTTGAAAAAGCTGAAACCAATCCAGGAAATACCTCCACTCAATGTGTTGGTTTGCCTTGGTGTGGAATCCTGACAACCTGCTAGCAAATGTGAGTGAGCAAAGGCTAGTGAGGAGGTCAGCCTCAGCTCCCTTGAAACTTGTGATAGGACAAGGGGAAATGGTCCCAGGTGGCACCAGAGGAAGTTTAGGTTGCATATTATTAAAAGTTTCTTTACTGAAATAAGGGCCAGGCATTGAAACAGGCTGTCTAGGGAGGTGGTGGAGTCACCATCCCTGGAGATGTTAAAAAACATACAGACATGGTACTTTAGGACATGGCTTACTGGGCGTGATGGTGTGAAGTTGATGATTTGACTTAGTGATCTTAGAGGTCTTTTCCAGCCTTAATGATTCTATAACTCTATGATCCTGTGCAATACTTTATACCCTGCACGTATGCTACTGAGACAACTGAGGAGCTTTCCTTTCACTGGGCTCTCTATCTGTAATATAAATACCAGGACTGAACTCTCATCTGCTAAATGTTTCACCTGGTCCAAACATCTGCCTTCTCTGAATTTTGGCTGGATGATAATAATTTTAATTGAAAACACACTTTAATTACTTACTCCGAATCCCCTAAGTATAAGACAATTTAATCTTGAAAAGTCTATGTGGACAGTTAGCATGTCCAGGAAAATTGATAAAACCTAATAGGCACAAAGTGTCCTGAAGACAATTGGGGGTGTTTATTGATTTTTCTTTGTAATACCCCTATAAACTGTATAAATTATAGATTATTTTGGTTTGCATTAATTTGGCAGCTAATATTCAAATGGGAAAATACTAAGTTTTGTTCACTCACTTCAACATAGGCAAAGGCATTCATAAGAGAGTTTTGTTTTGGGTGTGAAATAAATCAAAAGTTCAACTCTTTACCAGCTGGGTATGACTTTCTATACATCCTATTCAAATATTATGATTGGAAGACACAGAAAATGAAATCTCTCTTCCAAGACAAATGCTGAGTATACTTCTTTATCTGCTAATCATTATTTTCCTAAAATAAAATGTTTCTCATTATTAATCCTCACTGACAGATGATCTAGAGCAAAATCCTTTTGAGCCCTCTGAACTTGAGGATAGGTGACAAACAAATATAAGTTTGCCATTCTCATGCTAACAAAGATAGATAGATAGATAGACAGGTAGGTAGGTAGGTAGATAGATAGATAGACAGACAGACAGACAGGTAGGTAGGTAGATAGACAGATAGATAGATAGATAGACAGGTAGGTAGGTAGGTAGATAGATAGATAGACAGATAGATAGACAGGCAAACAAACAAATCATTTTTTCCTTCACTTCTTCAGATATAAATCTTCTGGACTTAGAGATCTCTAAGTGACTGAGATCACAGTGAATTCTTTGATTTTGAGCTAATGTAGGGGTGTAGGCCACACAACAACAATATCACCTATTAAGAGGGTGTATTTAAGATACCACTTCGGTATCAGCTCTCTTTGTATTTTAGATAGTTAATTGAATCTGTGTTTCATGCCACTTACCTAACCATCTAAAAGCTGCTAACTGAAATCTCCCTGCCAGGAGAAAAGCACAGCAACCTGAAGAAGATGCTTCAAGGTGTTGAGGTACTAAAACATGTCCAGAGAAAAGCAATGAAGCTGGTGAGGGGCCTGGAGCACAGCCCTGTGAGGAGAGGCTGAGGGAGCTGGGGGTGTGCAGCCTGCAGAAGAGGAGGCTCAAGGCAGACCTCATTGCTGTCCATAACTACCTGAATGGAGGTTGTGGCCAAGTGGGGTTGGGCTCTTCTCCCAGGCAACCAGCAACAGAACAAGGGGACACAGTCTCAAGTTGTGCCAGGGGAGGTCTAGGCTGGATGTTAGGAGGAAGTTCCTCATAGAGAGAGTGATTGGCATTGGAATGGGCTGCCCAGGATACTGGAGTGGCCATCCAGAAAAGCCTGGATGAGGCACTTGCTATGGTCTAGTTGATTGGCTAGGGCTGGGTGATAGGTTGGGCTGGATGAGCTTGGAAGTCTCTTCCAACCTGGCTTATTCTATGATCTGATGGAGATGACTCACGCCCTTTCCTATGACTAGAGGAGTATCTCATAGTGCTTCACAACTTCCTGGTGGCCAGAGTTCTCTGACATAAATCTCATTCTATGAGACTATGGCACAAAACTTCAGCTGGTCTTGCATGTGCTTATCTGGGGGAAAGCAGGTTGCAGGGGACAAGTACATCAGGACAAACATCCCCTTGGATGTGAAGGCAATCCACTGGATTAACACATCCTCTGCCTGTGGGAAGAGCCTCTGTGTAAACCACAGCCATCTCCTGAAGTCTGCAACCTTGCTGCTTGCAAGTAATTGGAATATTCTAATGAGAGAAATTAGATCATTGGTTGTGAAAATAAAATAAGGATGAAGTCTATATCATACATTGGTTTGCTGAAAGGGATAAAAAACCAAAATGTAAATAATCCTGTCTCTTCTGCCTCAGTACCTTTGCTCCTTTCACTTCTACTTCACTCCACTCCAATCTCTCCACTAACAGATAGCAAGTAAGCTTTGCTGGTTGTTTGTCTGGGAAAGAGAGGGAGAGAGGCTTTGAGCCTCTTCTGGGCAGTTTCTTTATCTGGGAGGGAATTTAGATTTCTGTATTATTTCTAAATTGTATATAACTGTAAATACTTGGAAATATATTGTGTATGCTTGTAAATTTTGCTTTGCTGTAAATACAGCTTTGTCTTACTTCCAAGCCATCTGAGCTGGTCTGGTACATTTCAAGAGTGGGGGGAAGGTTCCTAACTCACCACAGCAGCTACAAATGCGTCACAAATGATACAGAAATGTGAACAGCTATAAGATTTTATGGCTAATATATATATATATATATATATATATCAGACTGATTAAAAGATAATAAAAAAATAGCAATGAAGGTGGAATAAACAACTCTGAAGCAGCAGACCGTAATATGTATTCCAAAAAAAGAGCATTCAGAAAAGCACATCTTCAAAGTTTTCTGCTGTCTCTGTCTGTTCCCTTCTTCTTTTCTCTTCCCTGGGTCTTCCTAGCAAATAGAAGCAATGAAAGTATCCTTATCAAAGTCCCCAATTACTTTATGTAGTTGGAAATTTACTCTCGCATCTGGCTTAGGCAGTTGGAATCTTCCTNCAGAGTTCTCTGACATAAATCTCATTCTATGAGACTATGGCACAAAACTTCAGCTGGTCTTGCATGTGCTTATCTGGGGGAAAGCAGGTTGCAGGGGACAAGTACATCAGGACAAACATCCCCTTGGATGTGAAGGCAATCCACTGGATTAACACATCCTCTGCCTGTGGGAAGAGCCTCTGTGTAAACCACAGCCATCTCCTGAAGTCTGCAACCTTGCTGCTTGCAAGTAATTGGAATATTCTAATGAGAGAAATTAGATCATTGGTTGTGAAAATAAAATAAGGATGAAGTCTATATCATACATTGGTTTGCTGAAAGGGATAAAAAACCAAAATGTAAATAATCCTGTCTCTTCTGCCTCAGTACCTTTGCTCCTTTCACTTCTACTTCACTCCACTCCAATCTCTCCACTAACAGATAGCAAGTAAGCTTTGCTGGTTGTTTGTCTGGGAAAGAGAGGGAGAGAGGCTTTGAGCCTCTTCTGGGCAGTTTCTTTATCTGGGAGGGAATTTAGATTTCTGTATTATTTCTAAATTGTATATAACTGTAAATACTTGGAAATATATTGTGGATGCTTGTAAATTTTGCTTTGCTGTAAATACAGCTTTGTCTTACTTCCAAGCCATCTGAGCTGGTCTGGTACATTTCAAGAGTGGGGGGAAGGTTCCTAACTCACCACAGCAGCTACAAATGCGTCACAAATGATACAGAAATGTGAACAGCTATAAGATTTTATGGCTAATATATATATATATATATATATATATCAGACTGATTAAAAGATAATAAAAAAATAGCAATGAAGGTGGAATAAACAACTCTGAAGCAGCAGACCGTAATATGTATTCCAAAAAAAGAGCATTCAGAAAAGCACATCTTCAAAGTTTTCTGCTGTCTCTGTCTGTTCCCTTCTTCTTTTCTCTTCCCTGGGTCTTCCTAGCAAATAGAAGCAATGAAAGTATCCTTCTCAAAGTCTCCAATTACTTTATGTAGTTGGAAATTTACTCTAGCATCTGGCTTAGGCAGTTGGAATCTTCCTTTAAAAGTTATTTTATGTATATACGAGCAGGAAAAAGCTCATTATTAAATCTGTAGAGGGAAACTGGCAGGTGTTCTGTTCCTATTCATTTTGGACAGAGCTTAATTCTCACCTGCTCTGATTTTTGTTGTGCACACAACCGGTTGTATGTGATTTCTTTTGGAGAGATGTTGTATGCTGAAGCAGAGTTTCTCTCTAAATTGACACTCCTGACACCCCTTAGCGTTCTAATAAATCCACAGACCTTCAAGCACTACTAATACTGCCCAAGCCAGCACACCTGATCTGTCTCCCTGTCTTTCTAGCCTCTTATTTCTGTCAAGCCTACCTTTTTCTCTTTACTTTTTTTCCCTGTTAGGCTATTGTTTTTTGGTTATTGGCAGAGCAGAGCTTTTGTTCACTCTTTCTCTAGGGAAATATAAGGGGTTTAATTATTTATCTATTTATTTACTTACCCTGGGGCTCAGCTTGGGATTTGGTAATGTTGTATGTGTTTAAAACAAATAAATAAGCCAAATTAAAAAAGAAACTCTGAGAAAAATGTTCAAATAACCAGTTTACTTGACTATTACCACCATTTCTTCATAGCCCTCATTCAGCTCTCACTTTGAAAGATCTCATATGTCAGTCTCTCATCAAATGAAGAGACTCAGTAAAGGAAGGATGCCAGCAACCCTAAACCTGTACCTCCTGGTCTCATGGCAAATGAGGGAAAGAACTGAAAATGGCTATGGGAAATACACTGCTTTCCTTTCTTCAGTTCATACTTCCTTCTCACATGATTCATACCTGACCTGGACATATCCATGCACCATAGATGGGCTCAGGGAGTGTTTTAAAGAATGTTAGGGTATATACCTACAGAATTTGCTTGAAAGGGATCATAAGGACTGTTGCCACAAGTTTAAAGGAAATGGGAATTTGGGAACAATGTGGCTAAGTAACAGCATTAACTACTGCATGTGCAAGTAGGAGACAAGAGTTTCTATGCATTAGGTCTGGCACACCTCTGCATCTCTTGTCCAGCTGGGATGTGTTGGTTGCTCCTACCTCTACAGGTGTTACCTAGTCCAGTGCTGAAGGTCAGTTTGCACTTCCCAGATGTGAGCTCAAGACATATCATAGAGTCTGTCTAGTTTAGTCTTCTTCTGGCTCCTTTGCACTTAGAGGAAGAGCCATTGCCCCAGAATGAGTTATACAACTTATTATATCTTTATGGAAGGTTAATATTGCTTCAGATGACATTGAAATGACTGCAGTCTCTTATACAACATGTCATATACTTGGATACCAGAGGTACCAAGGCAGTTGTCCCCCCAAATAAATATCTACAGACATCTTATTCTTGTCCATAAGCTATCCCACATTTCAGTGTGGTGTAGCTGTAGAGAACATACCAAGGTAGTAATGCATCTGGATCTCTTTTCAAGTCCCCCAGGATAAGAACTGATTGACTAGCATTTGTCTGAAGCAGAGAAAAAGACTAACACTGGATGAGTCATGGACAAATCTGTACACTAGACTGGATAAATCTAATGTTAATCTTCTAATTTAGGCATTGATGTTATAAGCCTTGCTCTTTCTCACCAGCCCCCAAGACTGAACTCAAATGAATTTGGGACATAAGCAGTTATCTCTCTTTCATCTCTCATTCATTCCTCTATCTCCATTCCTCTCCCTCAAGCTCTCCAGCTCCAAATCCTTGCTGTAACTTAATTAGAAACCTTACTGAGTTAGAAATACTAAGGCAAAATCTGTCATTCTTACCCAAACAAACAAACAAAAAAAAAAAAAAAAAAAAAAAAAAAAAAAAAAAAAAAAAAAAGCAAAAAAAAAAACAAACCTCACAGGATCAGGAGACCTGTAAAGTTCTCTTTAGATCTTTGTTTACAGCCCTCTGTGTCAATCCACAAATAATAAGGCAGAGGAGTAAACTGTAAAAGTGAAGGGGATAAAAACAATCCTTGGGTTTTTTTGGCATGGTTTTAAGCTTTTACTTGAGTTAGATAATGGTTGGTTTCAATGATCTTGAAAGTCTTTTCCAACTGAAATGATTTTGTGATTCTAAGAGGCACAAGAAATTCTGTTTCTTCCAATTTATTTCTCAAAGAAAAGAAACACTGAGATCAGAAATGTTTGATATGAGCTCAGGCCTCTGGAAGGACAGCCTTCTGAAAAGACAGAGATTTTATAAAGCTGAAGGAGTAAACAAAATTTGCAGGTCGGGTTTGGTTTTGTGGGGTTTTGATTTAGGTTTGTTTTTTGGGGTTGGGTTTTTTTTTTCCAGTTGGTTGGTTTTCACTTCTTTTTAGTTGGAGTTTGTTATGCTCACATGCAACAAATAAATGTATATCATATCTGGTCAGTTTTACTTTATGCCAGTTTTTGGGGCTGGAATTTTATTTTTGCTTTTCCTCTGAACCTCATAACATCGTATTTGTGCCATATTTTCTGTTACTTCTTTTCACACCACAAAACATTTGTGTCCTCCACTTCAAGACTGCAGGATAGTGATGCTAGTTAACCATCATCTCCCCCTAATATGCTAATCAGCTAGAAAAACATTTTGTACTAGTACAGTCTGATGCAATTCAGACATTTTGTCCTGTGTAAAACTAAGGGAGATCTCAGCTCAGAGTAAAATGAAAAATGCTCAGTTTTTATACATTTCAAAAGCTTGACATTTTTACTCACCTCTATCGCTATAAAGGCAAGAGAAGACATATTTCAGAACATTTCTGAAGTGCATAATAAGTTAATTAATTAATTTCTTTTTCCATCTCTGACCAGAGAAAGAGACTCTGTTGTACCTGCAGTGATGAAGTAGATCAATTCTCTGTCCATAAGCTAGCTCAGGAAATTGACATTTTGCTATATCCTGAGAGCATCATCATCATACGAATGGGGAAACTATGATAATCCAACACATTTTTCATTCTCTGACATTTAGTAGGGAATAGCATCAAGGTGGATCATCAGCATTTGCATACTGTAATTGTTTTTGCATAGGTTTGGGAAGGATGAGTTAGCAGGGATGTGTCATTTGTATCAGCTTTTTAATTAGTTTATTCTGCTGCTTGTTCTTGAGCGCCAAACAGGTGAACTTTAAGGTGATTTCAAAATAGATCTGTGCCTCGTGCTAAAATAAGAATACAATAAGCTATGTATTAGCAAAATTAATTGTTTGTGTTTCTTAATCCTGCCACCTCTGTTTCTCTCTCCTTAGCTCTTCAGATTTCATAGATAGTTTAATTGAGAATAGTGGAAGTGTACTGGTTTACATTCATTGAAATAAATATGAACTGAGACAGCTAAGGAGGAATTAATCTTTATGAACTGTGGTCCATCAAAAACTTTGTGTATGAAACTTGGACTAACCATCTAAAATTGCCCACTTCTCTCTGAAAATGGAAGATTAGTGGTCAGAGAGTTGGACTGGATGATCCTTGCAGTCTCTTCCAATGGAACTATTCATAGAAATGTAGAATCATTTAGGATGGAAAAGGCCTTTAAGAATGTTGAGTCCAACCACAAACCTAACACTGACAAGTTCACCACTAAACCATGTGTGTGCTTCAAGTATCTAACCAAATCGATTCTACTTTGTAAGACAATGATTGGAGGAAGGATGGAGGGAAGAGAGGTGGTAACTAACAGGTGCAATTCATAGCATCCATCTCATATCCCTTATTTGGCTGTAGAATGACTTTCTGAAAGTCTGACTGCAGAAGAAAATCAAGCAACCTATTTATATCAAACACCAGCTCTTAGCAGACATTGCATGAGAGAAATTCCAGTTTCTGATCACAGTGTTTATGCCTTAACCTTGAAATGTCCTTCCATCTTCCCTAAAAGGCTGCACTTGAAGGATGAATATAAACATTGATGCTGGCCATGGGCAACCCTGTAAGCATATTTAACTGGAAAAAGAAGAAACATGTATCATGCTTAGGCTTGAGATATTAGCAGTGATACGAAATGTTTATCTTAGAGAATATGAGCTTGATTATTTAAAAATCAAAGACAGTATCAGGGAAAAAAAAATCAACATAAATGAAAATAAAGGGAGAAACTATCAAATATGAGAAAGAGAGGGATTACCAGGAAGGACTAGAAGTACATCTAGTGTTGTGAGATTCTGTTGAAAGAAGTCAGTGATGGTGGAATTACTCTTCTTCAGCAAGTTACACACAGGTCATAAGCAAACCATCCAAGTTATGTGAAGGATCAGAAGGGAGTTTCTGTAGGCTGCCTAAAGATAAACTCTCCAATGTTAAAAGTGAGTTTTAGGACAGTCTGATTTATCCCATGGAGGTACAAATCTTCTTTCACTGATCACAGAAGACTTAGTGCTCAGTTTGAATGGCACACATAGATGTCTAGTGCCATCAGAGATGCTGAAGGGATCCCTCTTGGTTTCCAGCTGCTTCATGGATTTCCTACAGGTCCTGTGTCAAGTCTCCCTGCCCTAAAGATGAGATTCATATTATGATTAAGGCATTCAAATTTAGGACTCTAAAGGCAAGTTTATCCATGTGAGATAGATCTATCAACTATCAGTGGACATCTACTCCACCTGGTTGGTGGAGAGAAACAACCAACATGGATGGACTTCAACTGCCAAACAGAAGCATACAGTGCCATTCTGAATGTGATGGGGTACTCAGCTGGCATCCCCCTGCAACACCAAATGAGTGGGCAAATATCTCATACATCTTGTGTACTATCTGCTAACCCCATGCAGATGTGTTAGCTTAGATTTACTACTCTGAGAATATGGTCACCCAGCTCACATTTTGACATCTGTATAGTTGCCCAAGTACAGAATTCTAAATCTCATACTGAACTCTACCCTAAATACCTGACTTTCAAAGGGTTGCATTTAGATTGAAAGAATTCTGCTGCTAACCACAAAATCATGCTATTTTGTCTTAGAATTATTATTCCACAATTCATGTCTTGATTTCCTTCCTTCTCTGTTTTTGCAGACCCACAAGAATGGTTGCTCAGAGAAGATTAAGTTTGTGCTATTTAATGCTGCAATAATGATGCTTAATTAGGCTTTTTTCCTTTCACATCTGCAAAGGCCAGTGCTAAGTTAAACCACTTCAATCTACTTGATGTCCCAGATCATGTAACAATCAGTTAAGAGCAAGGCTGCAAGGATGATTTTGTTTCTTCAGTGCACATAATTGAGGTATTGAAAGCACTTTCAGCACAAATAATTCCAAGTGTTGCCTCTTGTCCTGTTTTGACAGAGGAGAAACCTAACCTAGCAGATGTGTGCTGTGCCTCATAGTTAGCACTTCACTAAAAAGTGCATTTAAGCTTTTGGGGGCTTTGAGAAGTTTCCTTTTTCTCTGAGCCAAATTTAATTCAAGTGAGAACAATATTTTAAAGTTTCTTTCTCTCTTGTAGGATGTTTCTTTATTTATCTGTTCATGGAATAGAATCACAGAATCATTAAAGCTGGAGAAGACTACTAAGATCTTCAAGTTCAACCTTCTACCCATGCTACGGAAGGAGTAATTAATTACTACGAGACGATATTTTAAAAATATTAATATATAGTTTATTAATATTTTATATTCAGAACTCACACCACCCCGACCACCATTTAATAATAATAACAGGCTCTTTGCAACATTATGGAAACTATATACAGGTTATAAAAGGATCTGGAAATAACTATTGAATATATACATTAACTGAACTCAATTTAAACTGGAAGAGAAAGTTTTTGGGGTCAGTATACCGCTTGCGGCCAGTTACGCCGCTTGCTCTCTAGATGGACACAAGGAGCAACTTTCTGCTTATGGCAGAAGGCAACAAGAGGCTTTTGGTATTTACTCACAAAAAGGTTATTATCTGACAGCACCCAAGGCTCGTGGCGGGGTTGCTGTCGGTAGCCGTCAGAGGCTTTAGAGTTTCCCCAGGCTTCTGAGCACTGGAGAAAGGAGATAGACGATCTCTGACCTGTTCCTGGCTTTCTGGATGATCTGTGTCGTCTCCAGGGCCTCTGTCTGGGCAGAAGGCTTTCAGGTGCAGGCAGATGTCTTGCAATGTGCAGTCTGGGCACGGTGTCACGCCGGCTATGCAGGCCAAATGCGTGGAGGTAGCAGGCACGGACGCAAGCAGACACACCTTGTAATGGCGAAAGGCATGCACCCTGTGTTCCCTGATCCTTTTATCCAATACAGCCCGAAGACTAATGGGCCTTTGGACATGAGATAGCCAATCAAATGGCAGTTAGCCAAGATTTGGCCATATTGGGTGAAGCCATAGGCTTGCTTTACCCTTTTTTGGGCAGATCAGGGGCCTTGCACAAGGCAACCCTGTGCACCCTGTTTACCGCAGTTGCTGGGCAGACCCCAGACTTAGTGGTGCCAGGTTCTTTGTCCCTTTTCCCGAGGTTGCTGTCCCCAAAACAGAAGGAGGGAGAGCAGAAAAACATGCCTGGGCAAGCCAGGACATGTACAAGCCTAATTTGGCCTGTTTAGGCCTACCACGACAACCCAGCACCTCCCTGACCGCTAGCTTCATTTATTGCACTTCACTGTTAAGGAATATGAATCTTGGCATATAGGAATTGTGAACTGAAGTGCAAAGGAAGAATACCAAATAATGATAATGTTGAGTGGGAACATGGTGGGGATGGAGGAGGAAAAGAACAAGGAGGGAAAGAGAGGGGAAAAAAAAAAAAAAAGACATGAGAAGAAAGTAAAGAAAGTAAAGCAAGAGGTGGGAAGCTCTCTATTTTCTGCTAGGCTTATTATACCTGAATTTTCATTTTGAACTTACACAAGAAAACCTGCATAATCCCTTGGACAATAACTGAGCAACTATGTAGGTTTGTGCAGATTTAAGCTTTTTAAAAGTCTGTCCCCTGCTATCCTAAGTTGGGAACAGCCTCAGCAGTCAGTGGGTTATGATCCCTTTGGTTCTAATCTTCAGATTAAAATTTCATGTTATTGCTAGATCTACGAACTGAAGCCAAGTCTTCGAAAGAGTGAAGCTGGATTACGACAAAGGAGGTTTTAAAACAGTACTATATAAATGCATTTTGCTCACTTTCTTGTGTTCTGAACTCGCAGTGCAGCCCTGCTGCCTTTTTGGCTGTGACCAAGAGATCATAGGGAGTTATTTTCGTCAAAAACAAGCAAGAGAAGCCACAGGATTAGTTTCTTACACATTTGAGTGACCTAAAACACTACTGATCTTTGCAAGACTAGCATTAAAAGCTGGATGTTTAAAGGCCTTAATATCTTCAAACTTTTTGTCTTTGAGTGACTGATTGATCAATTTTTATTTGCAGCTCATTCAGCAGCTGTAAAGAGCATGAATAACAAGAATAAGAGCTGATGTTACCAAGACTGGAAATGAATCTGCTAAGGAATATTTTACCTGAAAGTGACTCTTTCATAAACCTGCACATTTTCTTGTTCAATCTGGGATGCAATGGAGATGATTAGATATTTGTCTTATTGAGAGTGTCTGGCAGGTAATAAGTTACTGAATACAGATCATCAATGCTCTGAGCTCGTTGGGTTCTTGCTGCAAGTTGATTGAAGTGCAATGATTGAGTTAACCTGTCACGTCCAACACTGTTTTATTGAGCCTACTGATTACAATATAAAACCCTACATATTAATTAGTGCTTTTACTATAATAAAGCCATAGAATCATTAAAGTTGGAAAAGACCTCTAATCCACCCATCAACCTAACACCACCATGCCCACTACACCAAGTTCTGAAGTGCTGTAACTACATGTTTTTTGAACACCTCCAGGGCTGGGGACTCCACCACCTCCCTGCACAGCCTGTTCCAGTGCCTGACTACTCTTTCAGTAAAGAAATTTTTCCTTGCATCCAATATAAACCTCCACTTGTGCAACTTGAGACCATTTCCTCTAGTCCTATCACTTGTTACTTTGGAGAACTGACTGACTCCCACCTCACTACAACCTCCTTTCAGGTAGCTGTAGTGAGCAAGAAGGTCTTCTGTCAGCCTTCTCTTCTCCAGGCTGAATCATTCCAGTTTCCTCAGCCACTCCTTATGAAACTTATTCTCCAGACCCCTCATAAGGAATCTAAATAGTTTGATCTAATTTTCAGTATTTTCTTAACTACCCAGGGTACAGCTTTAATACACACACTTTGGATGAAGCTGAGTATGCTCAGAAAGAGCAAGACAAACCCTGAAAGGATTGTCTTTAAAATGATCAACTTCCAGCAGCTCAAGCCAAGTTTGTCAGAGAAAGATCATGTCCATGTTATCATAAGACAAATCACTGTCTTTGAGTAAGTTCAATGTGGAATTGTTAGCTCAGTGCAAATGTCTTCCATGATGAGCAGTGAGGAAGAGACACTTGCCTGTTGATGGTCTGAATCCAGTCACAAAGGCTAATATCACCTTTTCCAGTAACTGATCACAGAATTGCAGCATGGTAGTGGTTGGAAGGGACCTCTGGGAATCATCTTATCCTACTCCCCTACTAAAGCAGGATCACTCAGAGAAGGTTGAAAAGGATCATGTATAGGTGAATTTTGAATGCCTGCAGAGAAGATGACTCCACAACATCACTGGGCAGCTTGCTCTAGCGCTCTGACACCTTCACATGGAAAGAGATTTTCTTCATGTTCAGTCCTTTGTACCAGTTTGTGCCTATTGCCCCTTGTCCTGTCAGTGAGCACCACTGAAAAGAGTCTAACCCCATTCTCTTGACCAATATCTTTTAGCTACTGATCAGCATTGATAAGATCCCCAATGCAACTGATGCAACTGGAAAAAAACCTTAATTGGTACAGACTGTCTGGTGGAATTATGTTAAATAATTCCTCTTATTTCTGGATTGGATTGGATTAGATTATCCTATGTGTCAACTAGTGCAATAAACTTAACAAGTAGGAAAATGACAGGACCAGGGGCAATGGGTTTAAACTGGCAAAGGGAAGATTTAGACTAGATGTTAGGAGGAAGTTCTTTACAGTGAGGGTGGTGAGGCACTGGAACAGGTTGCCCAGGGAGGTTGTGGCTGCTCCCTCCCTGGAGGTGTTCAAGGCCAGGTTGGACGAGGCCTTGAGTAACCTGTGCTAGTGGGAGGTGTCCCTGCCTAGGGCAGGGGATTGGAACTAGATGATTCTTGAGGTCTCCTTCCAACATTACCATTCTATGATTCTATGAAAAACAAGAAGGAAGAAGAATCCTTATTAATTGTATGATAAATGTATGGAACCCTGAAGGGGTGTTTAGTGTGAAATAAAGCACTGAAAACAAGCAGACCTTTGTTTTTCTTTAAGGACATTCAGGATATTCCCTTCCAGCACACATAAATAATGGATGGCTTAAGCTTTATTATTTTGTTTGCATGATTTGTCCTTCTGTCAGGTTTGCAGTTTTCAAAATTTGCAATTTTACCATTTTCCACACCGGTGCAGGTTTCTTCCTCTCAGCAGCTGACATTTGCTTATAATAATGTTTATTGCACAGTCCTCAGGGTGTATTTTCTTCTACTTCCTGCAATCCAATGAATGGGCCATGACATTATTGCAGGCTCCCTAATTTCCAACCAGCAATTGTTCCACAGATCAGTGTTTTCAATGTGATGACTCAGCAGGCTTTTCCTCAGTCCTAAAAATCTTGAGCTTGATACAGTTCTCAACCTAGCTCAGCATTTCAGAGAGGTTGCAGTGCTGCTGAGTCGGCATTGACAGGGAGATACCCTCATCGATCTAAAAGGAGCAGAGAAAGAGGGGGGGAAATGTACTGAGTAAATTGTAAAACCATTATGAATCATAGAATTGTTTCCTTTGGAAAAGACCCCCCAATATCATTGAGTCCAACTGTAGACCTAATGCCACCATGGCTACTAAATCATGTCCTGACATGTCATCAACCTAAAAACCACCATGCCCATTAAACCAAGTCATGGACTGTCATGTCTACATATTTTTGAACACCTCCCTGAGCAGCCTGTTCCAATGCCTGAGCACTCTTCTGGTAAAGACATTTTTCCTAATATCCAACCTAAACCTCCCCTGGTACAACCTGAGGCCATTTCCTCTTGTTCTGTCACCTGCCACTAGAGAGAAGAGACCAACACCTACCTCACTCTAGCCTCCTTTCAGAGAGTCAGAGAGCAAGAAGGTCTCCCCTCTGCCTCCTCTTCTCCAGACTGAACAATCCCAGTTCCTTCAGGTGCCCCTCTGCAGACTTTTTCTCCAAAGCCTTCATTAGCTTCTCCAGCACCCCAGTGTACGAGGGGAAAGGGATGATGATGCCACAATGAAGCAGAGCAACTCCAAGATTGTTAAGAGACAATATCCTTTAATTGTCCTGTTTGTGGCCATCAGGTTGAGGAAGATGCTTTTGCCCCTCTCCTCTGCTCTGGTGAGGTGCTGCTTTTGATGTCCAGGTTGTTTTCTGGGTGGCAAGAGCACATTGCCAGCTCATCTAACAACACCCCCAAGTCCTTCCACACAGTTGCTCTCAATAGAATTGAAATGATTGAAAATTACTATTTCCACACACACACACTATATCAAATATATAAATCATGCCTTTTCTAGACTGTAATTAATTGGTGAAGGTCGGCAATTAATCTCTTTGGTTTACAAGATAAGCTGAACTTAACTGCATTTGGCATAGTTACAGAGGGGGATACATAGACTAAGGTTTTCTCTGGCACTGAATGCAAAAGGAATTTTGTAGTGCTTTGGTCATACCAAGCTTCTAGTGAGACCCAACTATCTCATTTAAATAGTTCCCTCTGGAAACCTTTGTGCAGACTACCATATTCACACAGCCCTCCACCAGCCATGAAAAGATATCTTTTCTTGAATAGGCATTTTGGGAGCTGCTCAGAATTCACAACCTGCTACCACTGTGTTTCCTTCTATAGTCTTCTGACGGTGCCAGCCCATGCACTCAAAATCTTTTTTCTCCAGTCCTTGGGTACTTGCTAAGTGCTGGTGTGGGGGAAAGTTTAACCCACTTAAATGTGAAATATGAATTCATTCTCTCAGGAAAAAAAAAATAATAAAAATTAATTGGGATTTGAATCTCATCCTGGAAGCAATATCTGGATGAAATACCTTTATCTTTCATATGAAGTGGTGTTCAGAGCTTCCTCATTTTCGAGAGCAAAGATTTTTCAGGACACTTTTTGCATGAATGGAAAGACTCTGGTTTGACTCTAAAACAGGTGAAATTTGTTTATAAAATATGAATTGTGGTTTTCAAATCCTTGACTTTTTTCAAGCTGATAGTGTGGTGTTTGGGGGCGGGTTTTTTGGTTTGGTTTTGAGTTTTTGTTGTTGTTGTTACTGTTGTTGTTTTGTGGTTTCTTTTTCATGTAAACATGAAATAAGTAGGGCACTTACAGTGTTCTGCCCAGCCAAAGCTGAAAGACATTGTCCACCTTTGGGGTTCTCGTTGTCCAATGTAAAACTTTGTCATTCCCTTGACTTGAAGGTGTTGCAAATTTTAATGCTCATTTCTAGCAAACTGAAAGCTTTGCCACTTTCTGATCTGCAAGGTGTGCTGTGGAATGCAAAAATAAATAAATAAATAAATAGATAATATCCTCAGCCACAAAAGGCACACACTCCCCCACTCCTGAAAATACTGCAAGGGACATGGGTGAAGCAATGCCTTTTGTTTAGGAAGTCAGTGAAAACACCCATTGCAGTGGTGCCAGAAAAGATATTGACAGTGCCAACAGAGCGGAACTCACCATGACCAGCAGCTTAGATTGCACCTCTTTAGCTGGTTTTCATCAGCCTGCAAGGACTGATTCACTTTCAGTACAGATGTGAATTAAACCTTTTGACCTCATGCAGTACTTTTCCAAGGTGATTAACCATACTGCATTGCTTCCCAAGAATGTTACTGTCCGTTGAAATTAACTGAGAGCAAGAACTTTGTAATCCCAGTTCTTTGGTCTGTATGTATGCCCAGCACAGGCCATTCCAGATGGGGCTCTTTGCAATCTGATCTAGTTGAAGATGCTGCTCCCTCCCTGGAGGTGTTCAAGGCCAGGTTGGACGAGGCCTTGAGTAACCTGTGCTAGTGGGAGGTGTCCCTGCCTATGGCAGGGGGTTGGAACTAGACGATCCTTGAGGTCTCCTTCCAACCTTACCATTCTATGATTCTATGATTCTATATGTCTCTGCTCACTGCAGGAGGTTTGGACTGATGATCTTTAGAGGTGCTTCCAACACAAAGCACTCAATGATTCTATGCTCCTCCAGATATCTAATAGAATCATGCAATCATTAAGGCTGGAAAAGGTTTCTAAGATTAAGTCCAACCATTATAGTAGTAAATACATCATCATTGTGGTTGGACTTAGTGATCTCAAAGGTCTCCTCCAACCTCAACAGTTCTATAATTCTATGATTAAAAGCTTTTCAGAGCAATGCCCCTAAGAGTCAGCATAGTTGGATAAATACACACACTCAAGATATTTCAAGCAAAGTGAGGAGGGAAATCAAACAATGAATGGTAGGTCTGATCCAGAATTACTCCATGAGTAATGATTCTGTAAAAACACATGCCTGGGTAACTAGCCAACAGAACAGAAGATTGTGACCTCCTGCCTTCCTAAATATTTGCTTCTCCTCAACATCTCTAAGAGAAAAAAAAAAAAAAAAAAAAAACACTTGTGTGCTTGTGGTTTTACTCTCTCATGGATTTTCTCCCATCCCCCTTATTTTTTCCTTCTCCCTTGGCACATTTTTAGCTTCCAGTTATGTTATGAAAAGCAAATAGACCACACCCCAACAAAACCATTCTGCTTTGAAATGACTTTTGTATTGTGTTCCAAGCAATTACATTTCAGAAACAAATATTCTTTATGATTTTGAGCATAGAGTGATAAACAAGATGATTCTCTATTAAAAACCAGGGGGGTTGCCATAAAGAGAATAATAATAAGAAGTCTCAGAAGAAATTTCTGCTCTCTGAAATGTGTCATTTCCATAATTCATTCTGTGCTGTGGGTAACACACATGACTGTACTGAAAATGAGCATTTAATTAGTGCTCTAGTACAAATATCAACCACCTCCTGTGTTAATAACTGATGTTTGGGACCGTAAATGTTTATCAGGTAAATATCATGCAGCTATAAGGATCCCTCTGACCTCAGGCATGGAAAATGAGTATGGTAAATTTGCTGGCTCCAGCACCCAGAGAACCAGAGAGTTCAATTGTTGGCGTAACACAGTGCTAGAAGAGGTCAAGGGAAGGCCATAAACAGGTTCATGGGAGAATGAGCCTCAGGCATGACAGTGACAAAGCACAGCAGTGATTCTTATGCAGTTAAAAGTCACTAAAATAAGGCTTCACATAACCAGACAGTAAATTTTATTGGAAATAGTGGTAGCTAGATTCTGTGAGATAGCCTAGACTCAGTGCTCTTCACCAGGAATTTAGAGACTTGTCCTCCCAGAGGGATTTAGGGCAGTGTTTCTGGATCCACCAGCTTTTAAGTGTGGTGTGGACAGAGACAGGATCCATGCACACAGGACTGAAAGATCCAGGAGTCCAGAGAGACACTATGCAAAGAAGAGTTTGGTTGTGTACCAAGCAGTAAAGACAACAGTAGCTCTGGAGGCCAATAAATTTCTATGTGTTTTCAGATGGATTTTTAGTATGCACTAAAAAGAAATCGCTGGAGCTACAACTCCCTCTTCCAGGGGAGAGCTGTAACCAGAATTCATTAAGCAGAAAGCTGCTATACCACTGGTGGAAGTCAATTTATACAGTTATTTATAGAAATAATCTGAATTTACACAAACTGCTCAAATAAACTTAACCATAGTCTCAAGCCTGAATTTATACACCATTATCACTGTAACTGCCTATCACTCATTTCTGGTATCCATTCATCTCCCTATCTGAGCTTAAGGCACTCCAGCATTGTCAGACCTCTTCAACAATCCCACAGTTTCCCATTCCTCACTTCCAGTCCTTCTGCAACATACTCTCTGTGTCAGGTGCCCACAGGCAGAGGTAGATTTGTAAGGGCAGACAAGGCAGATACTCAGAAGATATTTTGCACCACCCTGGGACTGGCACTCTGAAAACAGAGAGAAGCTGAGGATAAAACACCTCCCATGGTGAGGAACAGTTAAGGAATGACTCTTATGATGAACCCTAAATACTGCTGTAGACTTGTCTTCAGGCCATCAACTATGAAGAGCTGATTTCTGCTTCTGAGCCCATGGTTGAGGACATCTGTCAGCATCTACTCCCCTTTCCTATGCCTTTGCTGCCTGTTTGAACCACTCACATAAATGAGTAATATGGATGGAATCAGGAATACAGAACTTGATTCCCAGTAAAGCCACATGACCTTGGGCTGGCTACTTTATGTTGATCATCTTCATCAGGTCTAGAACCATGAACAGAATTAGTAGGAAAGGTAGGGAGCCTGAAAACCCTTTCTTAGCATTAGTGGCTGCAGAGGGAACATTTCGACCACTGCAACTAGCTCCTGTCCTGCCTAAATCTCTGTACAGACCTGAGTTACATCTTCTTGTAATACAGCTCAGATTTGCTGTTGGAAGTTAAAACTCCATCTACAATATAAATTTGGCACCTTACAGAGGAGACTAATATGTCTCTGCATACCTTAAAAGAGGCAGTTAATAGGACAAAATATACTGGAGGTGGAAGAAGGACACCTCTCTAGAGATCAGCACTTCACACAATGACTTAAGCAAGCCATTTTGACACTGTAGTCTCCAAAGCTGGAATCCTTTTCACAGAAGAGGCAGTGACAGGCATAATTTCTGAGCACAGCCAGGGAAGCTCAAGCCAACCATGCTGTAGCCCACCTTGCAAATGATAGCCTCATACTTAGAGCATGTAGGCATTGGGATCCCAAGTCTTTCTCATTTCCATGGCCTCAAATACATGTCTTCTGAAAAAATGCCCTAAGCACCAGAATGTAATTAGTGTCTGCCTCAAGGAACCATATTCTTCCTCATGATTTTAAGTTATCAAAGTTAATCTGGAGTAGGGCTGGTTTCAGACTATCTGGAGATGGTCTGGCTCAGCTGAATCACCATCTGAGGAGCTGACATGAGTCTTAGACTCTGAGTTTAAACATGTTCAGTGCCCACAGTGGCCCACACAGATGATAAAACAGGATGGTATAGGTGAGTAGACTGTTCTCTGGGGTGATTTTTTTCCTTCACTGAGCTGGATTAACATGAGCAGATGTTGACATCTTCTCTGTATACCTGTATATGTGAAAATGTGACCATAAAGAAAACATTTTCAGAGTCAACAGAGATGCTCAGTACAGAGGAACATATTACAGGTCAAGGTGTACAAAAGTCAAGATCTTAAATACATCAGAAGAGTCATCTTTTTAAATGCCTATTCCTTTCCAAGGAGACATAGGAATCCAGTGTGACCAGTTCAGATAATGAACAGCACGGGAGACATCGACCAGTAGTCAGTCTAACATTTTACCTACCAGCTCAAGCATTGAATTCATTTTTTTTCAAACTAATCTTAACTTCATGTCTCTGTTTGTTACCTAAAGTGGAGATCAATGTTGCACTTCACCTCATCACATCTGTGAAAAATAATTCCTTTCATGTTTGTGCAGTTTTCATCTACTGTGTTGACAAGAACTTAATACAGTTCTGTCTTCAGGCCTTGAAGGGTTTGTGAAGTAACCTTCAAGAAGTAACCAATAAATAAGACAAGGAACTATGGCAAAAGTAAGGTAAAACCAAATGTTGGTGAGCTGTCCATCAGAAAGAGAACCAGTACACTGAATAGGAGCATTGTCCAAAGAGGAAAGTACTAATGTAGTAAAAAAATATAGCTGAATTTAAGTTGAGCAGATGGAAAGGGAAACTAAGATTGCACAGGAAAATATTTCTCAGTGTTTTCAAACTTCTGAAGGATTTTAACTCCAGCTTCACTGTTGATTTAAATGCTTTTCTTCAGAGGTAACCTGCATGAGAGTATGTTCAACACTATGTATACCAAAGGCATCATAGAATCATAGAATGGTAAGGTTGGAAAGGACCTCAAGGATCACCCAGTTCCAACCCCCTGCCATAGGCAGGGACACCTCCCACTAGTACAGGTCACTCAAGGCCTCATCCAACCTGGCCTTGAACACCTCCAGGGAGGGAGCAGCCACAACCTCCCTGGGCAACCTGTTCACTATGTAACCAGGTGAAAAATAGATTCTCTTGCTGCACTGAAGATTTTGAATACTGTTTTCTGATTTCAAGTTAGAACGCAATTTTTCACAATCTGTCATGAATCAGGAATTGTGAAAATCAGCTTTATTTCAGCATTCAACTATGGAGTTTGAATTCCAGCTTCTTTAAAACTAAAAATTAAAATTAACTCTTTAAAAATTCCATGGATTTTTTCTGGGGGAAAAGGATACCTATTAATGTAGTCAACTTTAAAATAAAATTAAACAGTCTGATGTTGTTTACAGAAGCACAGAATCATTGAGGCTGGAAAAGACCTCTGAGATCGTCAAGTCCAGCCTATAACCTAACAACATGACATCAACAAAACCATGCCACCAAGTGCCACATCCAATCTTTCCTTAAAGACCAGGGATGGTGACTCCACCTCCCTGGGCAATCCATTCCAGTGCTTAATCACTCTTTCCGTGAGGAACTGCTTCCTAATATCCAACCTAAACCTTCCCTTGTGCAGCTTCAGACCATGCCCTCTTGTCCTGTCACAAGTTGCCTGGGAGTTTATTTCTCAAACACAAAAGATGGGGAAAATCCAACAAATATCCTTTCATTGTCATTGATCACAGTATCACAGTATAAGCAAGGTTGGAAGAGATCTCAAAGATCATCAAGTCCAACCCATCACCACAGACCTCAAGACTAGACCATGGCACCAAGTGCCACGTCCAAACATGCCTTGAACACCTCCAGGGACGATGACTCCACCACCTCCCTGGGCAGCCCATTCCAGTGGGGAATGACTCTCTCAGTGAAGAACTTTCTCCTCACCTCGAGCCTAAACTTCCCCTGGCACAGCTTGAGACTGTGTCCTCTTGTTCTGGTGCTGGTTGCCTGAGAGAAGAAAGCAACCTCCTGCTGGCCACAACCACCCTTCAGGTAGTTGTAGACAACAATAAGGTCTCCCCTGAGCCTCCTCTTCACCAGGCTAAACCAGGCTGTGACTTTAGCAGTGAAGTACTCTTTTTGCTGAGTTCAAACATTTTCATCTCCATTTCAAAGTATTGGGGAAAAGCCTGTTGATAAGTGGGATCAAAATAGATCCCAATATGTTTGATATATATATATATATACCTAAGCAGGTTTTGCTAAGAGTTGAGGTTTGTCATTCTGGCTGGTTTGGTTTGGGTTTGGGGTTTTATGTGTGTATTTTGGTCTGGTTTGTTGTTTTTTTGGTTGTTGGTGGGGTTTTTTTGACTGAGTATGTGCTACTGTACAAATGTAACACAAAATATATTTATAGCAGATATGATGAAGAAATTTTTGACCATGAAGCTGGTGAAACAATGGCCCAGGTTGCCCAGAGAGGTGGGAGATGCCCCAGCTCTGGAACCAATCCAGGTCAGGTTGTTTGGTTCCCTGAGCAACCTGACCTAGTTGAAGATGCCTCTGATGGCCAGTAGGAATAGGTGACTTTTAAAGGTAATTTCCAACCCACACCATTGTTTGCTTCTATGATACTACTGATAGGACACAGCTAGCAGAGAAAGTACAGCTGAATCAGGACAGAAAGGTTTTGTGCAGTGATTTTGAACCCAAGCTGCCACACTAAGTCTTGGCAGGAAACCTCGAAAGTTTGTCAGATTCTGTGTTCTTGGTGCACAGAGAAGAAACACATTTACTACAGGAAATGTTTATTCCCAAACATAACAATTTTAAAGGTCAAAACAAGACCCTAGTGGATGGTGATGGCTGGCAGTTAACTGTGACATGTAGCAGACTCACTGACAGTTTATGGGATGGAAGCGCAGTCTGTAACCAGGTCATTGCCTCTGAGCAATTGATGTTGGCACAGGCAGCAGGTACATCTTGGGATACTCATGGATCTGCAGGACCAGGACCACCTTCAGACACCTCCTGCCAGATCAGCTGTTTAAATCCTACCCTGGAAGATATTCCCCCCTCAAGTGTGGGAAACCAGAGAATCACAGAAACATTCCAGTTGGAAAGGATGCCCAGGATCATCAAGTCCAACTGTTATCCCTGCTCTACAAAGTTCACCCTTAAACCATATCCTCAAGTACCACATCCAAGTGACTTTTAAACACAGCCAAGGTTGGTGACTCCACCACCTCCCTGGTCAGCCCTTTCCAATCCCTGACCACTCTTACTGTGAAAAAGGTTTCCTAACTTCCAGTCTAAACCCACCCAGTTGCAGCTTGAGGGCAGTCCCTCTTGTTCCATCACTATTTACCTGTGAGAAGAGACCAGAATCCTTCAACATAAAGCCACTCTGCAAACAAGAACTGACAGTTAAGATTATTCTTCCTGTTTCTCTACCTGGTAACTTTATCTGTGATATGGAGGGAATATTTATTTTTTTTTGAATATATGAGGTGCCCTCTGGCCTTGTTTCTGATAAGTATGCTGCATGAGAGAAATTGCCCCTGTTACTAATTAGCCAGCTGGCATTAAAGGAATGTTTTCCTTCATTAAAACCAGGTTGAGGGATTATTTTTTTTCCCCTCCATCTCCACACATTGTGCCTCTGTCATTTCCACAGGCTCTCTTCCTGTCAAACTGGGCTTATTCAAGATGTTTGGTAATTAGGGAAAAAAAAAAAGACAAGAGAAAGAGGAAAGCAAGCAGAATGCTTAATTAAAAGCAATCCCTGAGGAGTACCCATTCCTCAGTTTAATATTTGTTCTGAAAAAGGAATGTTCTTACTTTAATGTTAAATTGCTCTTTTTTTCTGTTGTTTCTGATTGTGAAGGGGAGCACACAGCCTTTGTCTGAGGACATGGCCATCCAGTTTGACTGATCAGTCATTCACATTAACAAGAAGTTGCATTTTAATGATGTTTCACAGTATAAATGTGTTTTCAGGATGATAAAAGAATGTACCTCTGACAACTTCTCATGAACTTCTGTCACAGAGCCATAGCTCATGCCCATATCCTCTGCAAGACTTTTCCCCACTGAACTTACACTGTCTGAACCAAAGGAAAGTTTCTGCTCACTGCTGTCAGATCAGCACTCAGCAATCACACCTCTTACTGTGATACCCAAGAGATATTCATGAACTTGCAGAGCAATCAAAGTTCAAGACAACAACAAGTGTTTCAACCTGTCTGCTCTCCATGCTTGTCAGAGCCTGGTTTTGATGCACACTGAGTGGAGAGAAGTAAAGGTCATACCCAGATAATCTATTCTGATGACATGCTTACTCGTCTCCTTTGATTACTTAAAGCGTGCTGATGGGTAGTTGGATTCAACTCATGTATCATTCACCAGCTGTAATTGATATTTAACTGTAAAGCAATCACCACAGTTTCCTCAGTGGAAAGGAATATACACCTCTAGGATGCAACTCAGTGAGGCTATTTTGGATGTACATTTTAATATAGAATATCCCGTGCTCTAGACCCCAGTCACAGCACTAGCAAGCCCCAAGGAGCTGAGATACTCCACGTGTATCTGTGTTATCACAGCTGAATCATACCCCAGATACTTAAATCGTTTGTCCCTCTTTTAATTTCACATACTCCAGCAGTACCTAATTTTATTTGCCATGTAAGGGAGCTGAATATGATCAGCCTGGACATACACTCAGCTGGTGCCTGTTGTTACTGAAAGCTGTCAAATCACAACTGGAGTTCACAAAGCCAGAGATTCAGCCTGGCCTGAAACATGCTGCCACACAAACAATCCACCAGCTAAGAAACCCAGGACAGACAATTACTCTAAATAAGGCCATGAGGAGTGGGTCTCATCTGTACCCTGTTTCTGGAGATCTCAAAAGTGTAAGCACTTTCCTCATTTCTTCAGGTAAACACACACCTGTTAAATCTTTATTGTGAGAAATTATCCCTTGATACAGTAGCCCCATCTCCATTATTTTCATCCATTGAATATCATTAATCATCTCCCACCTCATCCATAATCACCATTGTGGTAGCTTCTGGATAAAGTAAACAGGGACCCAGCAGGTTCAGCTTGATTTGCAACTTCAAAATAGAAACCTTCCAGTGAAAAGCTGTCAATCTGTGATGTTACATTCGAAGTTATTTCCCATCCTGGGATCTGCCTGGTGCATTAAGATGCTCAGAGGGCTGCAGCAGCTCTCCTATGAGGACAGGCTACAAGAGTTGGGGGTCTGCAGCCTGGAGAAGAGAAGGCTTCCAGGAGACCTTAGAGTAGCCTTCCAGTATCTGAAGGGGGCTACAGGAAGGCTGGGAGGGACTATTTTCAAGGTCTTGCAATGACAGGACAAGGGGCAATGGGTTTGAACTGGCAGAGGGGAGATTGAAACTGGATGTTAGGAGGAAGTTCGTTGCAGTGAGGGTGGTGAGACACTGGCACAGGTTGCCCTGGGAGGTTGTGGCTGCTCCCTCCCTGGAGATATTCAAGGCCAGGTTGGACAAGGCCTTGAGTGACCTGTGCTAGTGGGAGGTGTCCCTGCCTATGGCAGTGGGTTGGAACTCGATGACCTTTGAGGTCCCTTTCAACCTTACCACTTTATGATTCTATGATTCTATGATTAAAGCCTTCCCTGGCAATAGGTGTGGTCAGGAGGAGCAACGATTTTAATTGCCTAGCAAAGAGGGCAGACAGAATCCAGCCACAGCAAAATGTAAAGAGCTGTGGGTTTGTTTTTTCTTTTTTGATTCTTTTTTGTTTTGGTTTGTTTGATTTGGAGTTGTTTGGTTTAGTTTGGTTTTAGTTTTGGTTTTGGTTTATTTTTACAAGCATTACTGTTCTGATTAACAAAAACAAAGTCTCATGTTCTGTTTCATTGTAGCTGCAGAAGTGAACTTTAACAAGGACTAATAGCAAGTGCCATTCCCCTCTCTCATGCCACTACTTTGTTAAAGGAACCATTGCCTGCCACCTTGTCCTTACCCACTCTTTTAATGCCTTAGCTTTGTTGCTGCTTGAAAGTAACTCAGAGAAGTGGGCTTTGATGGGGACATAGAATAAATGATGGTCACTCCTAGAGGTGCCCTTATTGCAGGTGAACAAACAAGAGACATGACACCTGGCTGGATGTGCCAGAGAGCTGGCAGTCCTTCTTGCCCACACTTCCTCTATCTTACACACTTGCAACTCATACAAAGCTCCTCAGAATCTCATGGTTGCCAAAGAATTTTTGCTTTTCCTGGCAGGAAAATGAACAATCCTGTGCAAACCTGCTCTGAGCTAGTTCTGAATAGGGAGCAGAGAAGTATTAGGGTAAGGGAAAGCAAACACTTTTTGCCCCAAAGCAAGGAAAGAATGATGCACCTGCAGAAGCAGCAGATCAGCTTACATGTGAAATTGTAAAATATGAGATTTTGCCACAAGAGATCTCAGCAATTTTGGAAAAATCAGTCTTCTGTCTACTCTTTCCTTCTTATCTTCAATGCCTATGGAGTCATGACAAGGACAGGATGAAAACTAAGACCCGGGTTTGATTGTTCCTAAGGCTCATTCAAAACACAGACCACCTTTATGCAGACACTGTGCACAGTCAAATCTACAAATCAGTCTGGGCAATTAATCTTTAAGTGAGTTTTTCAATAAAATACTTCATAAATAAAATTTAAATATTGAGCCCCAGCCCCATGCCCTAAATCTACTGCCAACAGCTGACTGAATACTCCATAGCCTACAGTGAAATAAATTCACAGAATCGTTGAAATGTTGGGGTTGAAAGAGACCTTTGAGACCATCAAGTCCAACCACTCACCTGGAGCTCACAATTCCACCATCAATGCTAAGGTGCAACAGGAGGCAGACAGAAATTGTTGAGGTTAAACCATGGTTGTTTGGGGTTTTTTTTAAGCTTCTGTCAATGCTCTTTGTAAAACAAGTGGCTGGTGCCAGGATGCCCTGTTTTGATTCAGCAGGAAAAAGAAGCTGAAATTCCTCTCTCACATCCCAAATGGTTGCATAAATATTCAGAACGGCTGCTCTTTGGTGCCATCTCTCACTTTCACTTTGTCCATTCCACAGAAATGGCTTCCTGAACATAGCAAGAAAGGGTTTCTCTCACCCTAGAATGGCTCGAGTTGGAAGGAACTTTAAAAATTATCCAGTGTTCATGCCACAGGCTGAGACACCTCCCATTAGACCAGCATGATGAAAGCCTCATCCATCCTGATCTTAAACATTTCTAGAGATGAGGCATTCACAACTTCTCTGGGCAACCCATTTCAGTGTCTCATCACCCTCGTGGTAGAGAATCTCTTCCTAATATCCAATCTAAATCTACCCATCTCTAGTTTAAAACCATTGCCCTTTGTCCTGTCACCACATACCCTTATAAATAGCCTCTCTCCAGCTTTCCTGTAGCTGACTTCAGGTACTGGAAGGCTGCTATGAGGTCTTCCTGGAGCTTTCTCTTCTCCAGGCTGAACAGCCCCAACTCCCTCAGCCTGTCCTCATAGCAGAGGTGCTCCAGCCCTAAACCATGCCACTAACAGCCATATCCACACATCTTTTAAATACCTTTAGGGATGGTGACTCCACCATGTCCCTGGGCAACCCATTCCAAATTCAACCCCTTACCGAGTTAGATTTTTACTGTAAGGAAAGGAGTAGTCATACTCAGCAGTATGACAATGTGTAAGTGCCCCACAACAATAAGAAGAGAAACTCCTTTTTTTCCTGTGATTTTGTGTTTCAAAGAAGAGGACTTGGAAATATCCCAAAAGATCAAGATTTTTAGGGGAAAAAAAAAAAAAACTCTTAGCCATCTTCTGAAGCTTTTCTTTTGCTTTAGTCTTTCCCAAACACCTTGATCTCTCTTTTTATGTGTATCTTTCAAAGGGGAAGCATAAAAACTGCTTGGTTCTTGTAAATCTGCAGTANCAATCAGCACCCCCAGATCCCTTTCTGTTTGGCTGCTCTCCAGCCACTCCAAGCCCAGCCTGTAGCTCTGCATGGGGTTGTTGTGGCCAAAGGGCAGCCCCTGGCACTTGGATTTGTTGAAAGCCATCCCATTGGACTCTGCCCATCTAAATACAGGTATACAAAAAAAACCCAAAACACTGTGGTTATCTTTTACCAGTGCATATTATAATAGCAAAGCAGTGCTACTACTTCATGGGAAGAAAATTGGTGACAGTGCTAAAAACTGTGATTGCTTCTGTCCCCCACCTCTGTCACCCAGAGGGCACATTTTTATGCAGTGCAGATGTGGAAAAATTGTGTCCCAGCTCCTTGTCTGACCTGTGTTTCAGACTGAAAGATATGTACAAATTGTCACCAAACAGAGCAAAACATGAGGAAGTTTTTTAAATCAAAAGATGTGAAGCAACAGAAGGGAACAATGTCAGACATGTGTGGCAAATGCCATTTTCCCTGCTCAGCAGGGTTTTGAAGCACAGCATTAGCCTTGAAATTTTACTTTGCTGGTGAAAAATATTTTTAGATAGAGGCATAAGGTTATTTTATTCTTTTTTTTTTTTTTTTCCTTTCTCTTTTCCAGAGACAAGATTTTTAACAACCCACAGGACAGAATCAAGCTTTCTGAGATTTGAGGTCACTTCACCCAAGAACTTCTACCATAATTATTTTTTTGAGCCTTGTCAGGTTAAAGCCTCCATCACACCACTTCTAATTTGTATTTGGTACAAGGTGTAAGATAGAAAAGAAATTACTTACTTTTAAAATGACCAGTAAGGTCACAACAGGTGCAGCAAAGCAGATTTTATGACTTACATCTAGAAGGATTTTTGTCTTTAAGTCCTGGCTCATCTCATAGGCTTTCAGTCAAACTAAAGAGATGACTCAATTGGCCATTCAATACTTGGGACATCTGCAATGATTGTTAGGGGAGGCTTCAAACACAAGTCTTTTATTTCTTGACCAAATAAAATCAAATATATATATAAATAAATATTTCCCATTCACAATGCCTTCAGTGAGCTTGCCTGTCCTGGAATGCCTCCTACAGCAGTTACCATTGGTCCTGGTATGGAACTAGTTGTTCTTTAAGATTCCTTCCAACCCAAACCATTTTGTGATGCTATGATTTACTGAGAAAGCTAAAAGGATCTTTATCTTTTCTCCCCTGACCATGTTTTCACTCTGATAAATAAAGGGAGCAGGAGTCTACAGAAGTAATTACAGAATCATAGAATGGTTTGAGTTGGACAGGATCTCTGAAGGTCATCTAATCCAAACCCCACTCCCCACCACAGTCAGCAGGGGCTCCTCAACTAGATCAGGTTGCTCAGAGCCCTGTCAAGCCTCACCTTGAATATCTCTAGCAATGGGGCCTCAATCACCTCCATGAGCAACCTGTTCCATTGTTCCACCACCCTCATAGTAAAGAACTTCTTCTTAACATCCAATCTAAATCTGCTCTTCTCCAGTTTGAATCCAGATTTTTGATGAAGTGACTAGTTCTCATCTGCACACACAGAGTGATTATTGCCTTCTAATGTAGGACTAATTAAGGAAGCTCTTAAAATTCACCCTGACATCTGAATTGGCTTGATTTTTAGCAAGAGACAGATATTTTGTTTTCTCCTGGGTCTTCTCTTCAATTCCCCATCCACAGCTGTTTTAGGAGTAATAAGCAAATGAGAAACAGAAAGCACTGCTGAGCTCTCCTCGGTTGCAACGTCTTACCTGTATTTCAGTTCAAGATAAAGATATGGCTGATAGAGATATTTTCATGTGAATTAAGTGTTTAAAGTTGCATGTTCACTGAAAATCTAGGCAGTGCAGCATACAGAGACCTATTTTGCTGACAAAATGCAGGGCTGGGATCTGAGCACCAACCATGGATTTATTGTTTCATCTGAATTCTCTATGGGATCCAAAATATCTGCACAAGGGTGGCAGAGGTGAGCCAAGATTTAAGGGGGCCCCGATCTTTTGGGGCAAATCAAAATAACCCCAAGCTCCCCAAATGTCACCAGATGTTTGACTTCAGGCAACTCAATCGATCCCTAGGAATCTACTCAGGATGATTTAAATCACACACTGGGCTCCACTAACTGCACCAACTAGCTTTCAGTAGGCTCTAATGAGAGATTACACATCTGCTCATCTGGAGACATCCATTGGCTAGATTGATGACAGTAGGAGTTAGACATCTGTCTCACATGCCAACAACAAAATTTCAGCACCTCCATTTACAAGCTGAATCATATAATAAAACAAGGCCTCAGCTCCCCAAGCGTTAGAGGCCACATCTGTCCAGCTCTCATCACAGTATTTGGCACAAAGTGAAGAGCTTGCACACAGCCAATTATTTTATGACTGTTAGTAGATAATACAGTATAAAATAATAGCTTGAATGTATGGCACTGAGATCAATATTACATGCTAAAGCTAGCAGGATCTGTAGGTGAGTTACAGGCCACAGGCGGAAATGAGGTGACAGAATAGAAAAGATCTCAGCCAGGAAAATTCTTTAGGCTAAGGACTGTAAGAAATACCATGGCTTCCTCTAATCTCTTTCTGTTGCACTAATCCCTTCTCTAAATCCTCCTCTTTCAACTCCTGTTTGTGTTGAGCAGAGCTGAGAGGAAGATTTCAGAACACAGCAACAAAAGGATGTCTGTGTGCTCTCAGATGACAGCTACCAGTCCAACAGCCATAAACAACATGTGTGTTAACATCCATCTCATAAGGACCATTGCTGTAACAGGCTAATTTATTTGTCCTGTGGAACCTTCGATGTTTGAGTACTGCCAGGAAAAATCTCCTGAAAGTAAAGCTGATAGATTCTAAATTAGGTTGATTGTCCAAAAAGCTTAGTGATTAAGTTGCCTGGATTCTTAATACAAGGTTTATTAATAGAGCATGCCTGACTTGCTTGGCAATACAAGTCAATATAGCTATGAAAAAAAAAACAAAACCAAAATCACTATGTCTAATGGCTTGCACTAAGTAAAAATGTTGGGTTCCACTAAATTTTCCTGTTTAAAAAAATTAAAATAAAAATAATGGTATCTCTTACATATCTTTTAGTGGTCAGGCAAAGGGACTACTGATTGACTCTCCACAAACTACCTCCTGAGTAACCCAGAGGTGTTTCCATGTACTGAGCACCCAGAGGAAGCATGAAATTGTTCAAGCTAGGGAAACTGGGACATTTTGTTTGCAAATGGGGATTTAAATATGCAAAGAGGATATTTTAGCTCCCTGTAGATTCCTTTAAGAGGTTGCTGAGAACAACAGATGACCATAGTTTCTCCTATTACATCTCTTGACATAAACATGCAAGTCCTAATGCCTGTTTCTGACCTGCCACAGTACCAAGGAAATTGTTTTGATGGATGTCTCCTTTTACAAAAGCTCAGGAAGGTTTTGGAGTTTTCTGTACATCTGAGATTGAATGAAAGGTAAAAAAAAAAATTAATGGCATTGAAGGCACAAGGTCTACCAACAGTAATTGAAACTATGGTAACATTGAATTGAGTTTGCTATCTTCTTTATCTTCCTTTCTTTAAAATTTTAATCTATAATTTTAAAACCTTGAGAGGACAATGAGGTTAAATGACTGATCCAACATGCACATCATAGAACCATAGAATTGTTTAGGGAGGAAAAAAGCTTTTAAGATCACCAAGTCCAGTCATTAACCAAACACTGCCAAATACTCAGACACTGCACCGTACTGAAAAGAATGAGAAGCAGGACTGGTGTGGAACTCTGAGGCTGCAGCAAGGGTTCCAAAAGCAAAGACCACAATGCAAACTAGAGCACTGAGACCATCCTGAGCTTCAAACAGAAAGCTGGAGCTCCCAAAGTCTCTGTTCTACAAGTAGCTTTGTAAAGAGATTGCCAAAAGTTCTCCAGGGAGATGAGAAAGGAAAGGAAAACTGCTAGTGGCACTCTTCTGTTTTCAGAACTGTATGATAGCCTTGAAAAGAGCCACAGCCTCTCAGATTCTGGGCCCATAGAATCATAGAATCATAGAATGGTAAGGTTGGAAGGGACCTCAAAGATCATCTAGTTCCAACTCCCTGACACAGGCAGGGACACCTCCCACTAGTACAGGTCACTCAAGGCCTTGTCCAACCTGGCCTTGAACACCTCCAGGGAGGGAGCAGCCACAACCTCCCTGGGCAACCTGTGCCAGTGTCTCACCACCCTCATTGGAAAGAACTTTCTCCTAACACCCAGTTTAAATCTCCCCTCTACCAGTTTAAACCCATTGCCCCTTGTCCTGTCATTGCAAGACCTTGTCAATAGTCCCTTTCCAGCCTGCCTGTAGGCCCCCTTCAGATACTGGAAGGCAACTATAAGGTCTCCCTGAAGCCTTCTCTTCTCCAGGTTGAAGAGCCCAAACTCTCTTAGCCTGTCCTCATAGCAGAGCTGCTGCAGCCCTCTGATCATCTTTGTGGCCCTCCGCTGGACCTGCTCCAACATGTCAATGTCCTTCCTATGCTGGGGGCTCTTAGTCAGTAATTCTGATAGGTGAATGGATGTGGAAGCTGTCATGAATGAGTGTCTGTTCAGGGAAGACAAGTCTAGGACTTGACCCTTTACTCGTTATTACATTTTTTTCTTCCCGTGTTCTAATTATTCTCTTTGGTTGAACACTTCAGAAGCCTGTATTGAAAGATTTAGCAGAGATAAGTGCCTGAATGGCAGTTCACAGCTCATTGTAAACACATGACAATTGTGTAGGATGCAGGAAAAAGAACATGAGTCACTATGGTGAGAAGAAGATTTTTGACATTTGATGCTGCTTTATCATCTAGAAAGTGTGGCTACTTCTGTAAACATGGATGGGTGAGTGTCCCCTTCATTAAGCCTGTTACACTGCTGACTCTCCTCCTCTGGTCCTGATGACATTTCTGTTCCTAAATTGTGATGGTGGTTGGTAGCCATCTACCAACAGCCTAGCAAGGCTTGGTGTATTCACGAGTCTGCCTCAGCCAATATTCTCAAACTATGTCAAAATACCTATTCATAATCTTGTCTCCCATACAGCAAAAACTTAGTTTATTAAACTTATGATGATGATGTTTGTCCACTGAGATGCTCCCAAGGGAGATGCCATTCTCATGATCTTCCCTTGCAAAGTAATTTGTGAAAGAAAGAGATGGGCAGTTCTGTATCCAGAGAAACAACACTGTGCCTGAGCCTTTGGTCAAGCAGTCCGACAGCAAAATACCATTGCAAGATGGAAAGGGAAAGGAGGAAAAATGTTTAAAGTGTCTTTCTTCATCTTCTGTTTTATTTCATTGGAGATAAAATTTAATGAAGAACATCAGGAACTATGGAATCTTCAACAATCCACAGAGTATTTTACATGTCCTTTGAATTAAATAACATTTAATTGCCCCATTTCAAGCAGCCCTTTTCTGTAGAACAGGCACCACAGAGCTCCTGGTTGTCACTGGAAGCTATATGAAGACCTTTTCTGAGCAGAGCCATGGGAGAGACAAAAGGGCTTATAAAGGTCAGGGGGAAATGAATAACAAAGAAGAAAATAATCGTAGGCAATTACCTGAAATATTTAATTGCATGCCGAACTTCCATTTATTTAGAGACAATGTAGGTGCCTCTTACTGAACTTTGTGCAAATTGCCATGATGTCTTCCTAATGCCCATTGGGCCTGAGTTCAGCAACATGATGGATAGTTCAATTTACTGAGTAAGCAAAGAGCTCTCCTTAAATGTTAGACACTAATCTTCTGATTGGACTCGATTGCCATGGAGACCTGCCCTACAAAGTTTACTAATAAGAATTAATCCAGCTATTGATAAAGATTTAAATGTTGATACATGGCATATTAGCAAAGTACTGACCTCAACTGGTCCCCAGCTACTGCTACAGAAAAGGTGTAAGGCTGCTTCATACTGAAAAAACAAATTAATATCATCCCTGTATGTGGTAGATTTCAAAGCTTCATGCCTTGTGTGACCACATAGGCATGTTGAGGGACAGCACAAGACACCTGACACATGGTGCTAAGCTCCTAGCCCTAAAAGCTTTCCTGCTCCCTTGTTTGCCCATTCTACTCAACTCTCAAAATCCAAAGAGGGGGAGGAGAGCAAGGGTCAAACCGACCTGGCAGGATTTATGCCCTATCAGGACACTGTACCAATGAGTATTTGCAACATGCCATTAAGCTTAATGCACACCTTCTTGATGTTAATAAGCTGTCATGAGAACCTGAGAGGTGGGAGAAGAATAAAAAATATATGCCTTCCCAGCAGGACTAGGGGAGAGTCAATAGGCTCGATTTGGGTGTAAATTCAGAGGGAATTCTCTTATTGAAAGAGAAGCATGCAGTGCCTGAGTACCTAAGAGAAACTCATGCACTCTGGAAGCCACGTGGGATGTGTTTATCAGCAAATCATACTGCCTCTCCACTCCACTGCTGCTGCCACAGCTGATGCATCTCACCATTTCATCACAGCATCCATTCCCTGCCAACTCAAAACAATATGTTCCAAGTCATTGTGTCCCTCTGTCACTCTAATTGTACTTTCCTCTTAGGAATTGTTCCAAAGCTTATTGTAATGAAAAGTGTCACTGCTGAAGAACATGAGCCCTTTGTGCTAAATATGACATGAACAATGAACAAAAGCCAAATAATTCTTTTGGAAAACTTAACTCTTCCAGGGGTTATACTGGGACCCAGGGGATATACAGGGGATTTTCCAGGGGATATACAGGGGATTTTCCAGGGGATAACTGTGTGCAGTTCTGGAGCCCCCAGCACAGGAAGGACATGGAACTGTTTGAGCCAGTCCAGAGGAGGCCATGAAGATGCTCAGAGGGCTGCAGCAGCTCTGCTATGAGGACAGGCTACAAGAGTTGGGGCTCTGCAGCCTGGAGAAGAGAAGGCTTCCAGGAGACCTTAGAGTAGCCTTCCAGGATCTGAAGGGGGCTTCAGGAAGGCTGGGGAGGGACTATTGACAAGGGCTTGTAATGGCAGGACAAGGGGCAATGGGTTTGAACTGGCAGAGGGGAGATTGAAACTGGATGTTAGGAGGAAGTTGTTTGCAGTGAGGGTGGTGAGACACTGGCACAGGTTGCCCAGGGAGGTTGTGGCTGCTCCCTCCCTGGAGGTGTTCAAGGCCAGGTTGGAGGAGGCCTTGAGTGACCTGTGCTAGTGGGAGGTGTCCCTGCCTATGGCAGGGGGTTGGAACTAGATGATCCTTGAGGTCCCTTCCAACCTTACCATTCTATGATTCTATATAAGAGAACAAAACAGAGAAAAGAAAGAGCTTGCAGTAGGCATAATGATGGACAAAGGGCTTAATGCCTTCTTCACATTACTAACCTTTCAGAGACATTGAAGAGAAGGATACTTGCTGAGCAGGATTTAAATCATTAGTAGGGTCAGTAGAGTGGAGTGCTTTTAGAGATAATTGTTCACTATCTTATGGAATAAAATATTTAGTTTTTTGTTCCAAATTATACAAGAAATATGCACATTTATTCTAATGTTAGTAATTAGAGTTTAGCAATAAAAATCTATAAGCAGAAAGAAAATATGAAATTCCCACATAGAAACGCCTCGAAGATCTTTCATTGGGTTGTAGCAGAACTACTACTTTTGTTGAAAGCTTTGATGCAATAGTTTGACTTCAGTTTTGTAGGTTTTCATGAATTCAAAAGGGTCAGATCTTTCAATTCTTAAAAGCCTTTGTCAAAAATATATCTAAATAGAAACATCTAAATAGAAAAGGAATGAGAAATTCTGTGTGCTTTGATTTAACTTATAGGACTGTGCTCTGCCAGTACCATGTCACAGGTCGACAAGGGCTAACACCTCATGTAGTAGACAATGAAAATAGGCATAGAAAAGAAGTCCATCTGAAATTGCTTTAGTGTCTCTCACTAGAGGGTCTGGTAGCCAAGAAGTTTCTGAGATTGCCATTTTGCTTTACAAGTACTGTAAAAAAAAGACCTAGACAAATATCTTCTACTTATTTCTTAGGATCTCCATTGACTGCGACTTCAGGTTCACCTATGAAGAATCTTTTCCTCATTGGATTTTTTCATGCCCTGCTACTTCTTATGGAGGAGTTATTCTCTAAAAGAAATAAACCTGGAGGCAAGGGTGGACACAGAGCTAGAGAGGAGGAAACTTCTAATTATTTTTGTCATTGTCAGTCATGTCTAGACTTTGAGAACAAGTTCCTCCTGTACTTCTGTAGGAATATTACCTGGCAGACAAACTGAAAAGCACAAAAGAAAGATCCTGATTACATCAGCAGAAGTATCGCAGGTCAAAGTCAATTGGCACTACAAACTTCTTCAAAGGTAATGTTGTGTTGGTCCTGACACACTTGTCACAAAATAATTGCATTGTTTCTTTCCACCTGCTAAACTACACCAAAAATGAGAAGCCAGTGCCTAGGAAGTACAAAAGCAAAACAAAACCAAACACCAAAACAACAACAAAATAAGCCTAAATTCTTCCCATGTCCCTCTGTTTAAGAAAGAAGAAAGACTATGAAGTATAACCTTGATGAAGAGTTACAACACAAGAATCACAGCATATAGCCAGGTCTCCAGAACCACACACTTGCAATCCTGTTATCCTGATTTGACAGCAGCTCACAGGCAACCAAACCTTTCTGAATGTCAGCCATTTTCCTTCAAAATCCTGCAATTGTTCTTCTAACTTACCTATCTGAGGTTTAGAGGTAGTGAAGGTTTCCCAGAAATCTGTGACTGACACAGAAAATAAGCAAAGAATTACTTAATGGTTGCCAACATGAGGCTTACTAATTGAAAATATCTTTCCTTAGGGGTTATGCCTGACCTTCTGACTAAAAGCCATCACCCCATCCACACTGAACCCTTTCCAAGTCAAACACCAGTGCAGCAGAACAGAAGCAGTAGACTGAACGCTCTTCAGGTAGTACAAAATTAGTGTAGCTCTTCCAACAGTGGCTTCATAATGAATATTTTCCCTTTGACTGATTGAAAATGCAGGCATGGAAAACACAACCTGTTGGTGGCAACCCCTGGAATCTCTCTGAAATGGTGGCATCACTGGGGCACATTATGTGCCATCCTTGCTGATGCAGAAGCAAATTAAATTCTCCAGCTGCTGTGATTAGATCAACTATTTGTTTAAGTACTGCCCCAAAGTCACACTAATCTGGAGTCACTGTTTTATAGATAATTAATTCCTGCTGCTGAGTCCAAAACCTGCTCGTTCCAAGAGATATGTCTTGTGACAACTGCAGATCTCAAAAGTTCCTATTCATTGATCTTGACTGATATGTATTAGACGATGTTCCAGTAAAACAAAGGTGACATGCCATTAAAATTCAGCTGCTTAGTCTGCTCCATGCCAACTTCCACAACTCTTTTGACCTCAGCAATTTGTCATGGGGTTGGCTTAATATAGAATGGTTTAGATTGGAAGGGATCTCAAAGATTATCTAGTCCCCATAGGCAGGGACACCTCCCACTAGAACAGGTCAGTCAAGGCCTCATCCAGCCTGGCCTTGAACACCTCCAGGGAGGGAGCAGCCACAACCTCCCTGGGCAACCTGTGCCAGTGCCTCACCACCCTCACTGTAAAGAACTTCTTCCTAACATCCAGTTTAAATCTTCCCTCTTCCAGTTTAAACCCATTGCCTGTTGTCCTGTCGTTACAAGACCTTGTCAATAGTCCTTTACCAGCCTTCCTATAGACCCCTTTCAGATACTTCAGGCTACTACAAGGTCTCCTGGAAGCCTTCTCCTCTCCAGGCTGCAGAGCCCCAACTCTCTTAGGCTGTGCATATAACAGAGCTACTGTAGCCCTCTGAGCATCTTCCTGGCCTCCTCTGGACCTGCTCCAACAGTTCCATGTCATTCCTGTGCTGGGGGCTCCAGAACTGCACACAGTACTCCAGGTGCGGTCTGACAAGAGCAGAGAAAGGGGGAGAATCCCTTCCCTTGCCCTGCTGGCCACGCTGCTCTTGCTGCAGCCCAGCACATGGTTGCTGTCTGGGCTGTGCACGCACTGCTGGCTTATGTTGAGCGTTTCACCAACCCAGACTCTAAGGTAATTCTGAAAGTGAAGAGTTTTGAATACATATTTACTGGGCCATTTAGGTCCAACACAGCATCTGGCTGTTGGTAAAACTGAGAGAATAAAACACCAAAGAGTCAATTCTGAGGTTCAGAAGTGCAAAAGAACTGTCTTGGAGCACTCTGAACAATATAACACACACACTCCTGTACGCACCAAGGAAACAATACTTCAGTCTGCACTGGATTGAACGAATTGTATTTGGATTCTTGATAGCAAACAGGAGAAGAGAGGAATAATGCTGACAGCACAAACTATCCTTATCTTTAGCAATGATCATCTCTCCTTCACTGTGAGAAGATTTCTTTCTTTGCTGTCCCATATTGTGTCTCCAAGTGTGTTTTGTAGAGCTTGTGAAGGTGAAGATAGAGGCTTTGCATAATGTATGCAGCATTGTCAGTAAAACTAGCTACCAGCACTATCACTGTCATAATCTCATGATTGTAATAAAACTAAACCTACTTAATTTCATTTGCTGCTTATGAACTTTTCCAAAGTTTTTGTTTTGGTTTGGTTTGGTTGAATTACTTTTGCAGAGGTCATAATAAATACTCTTATGACAAAATTTTCAACATGAGCTCCCAGATAAAAGCAGAATGGTTCACTGGATGATCAGTTTTGTAATGATTTAGAATGGGAGATTCATTATTTATTTAGTATTTTGAAACATTGTGAGCAAGGTTCCTAGAGTGCTTTGGAAACAAAAGGCCAGCTTTACCCTGGAGTGAAGTCACAGTGAATTCCAGTTGATGACTACACAGAACGGAGCAAAGGAACTCTAAAATGCCTCCCATAATTGGGAGGTAGTTCAAAGAAAGCAAAAGCATAAAATAATTTGTTTGCCAGTACATTAAAAAGATCTGCCTCCAAGCAGGAGTCTAGGCACCGATTCCCTTCATTACCAGCCAATACTTTACTCATCTGAACAAGCCAGCTGTTTTACCCATCTAAACAAGCAAAAGTCTGAGCACAAAGTATGGCCAATGAATTATTTTGTACATTTTAGCCTTCAGAGGTGTCATTTCTACCCATTTGTATCCCTTGTTTCAGGGCTGTCAGGCTGTCATTTATTTGGACTGGACTGGACTACATTTGCTCCTCAGCAGGTGAAATTTGCTATCCTCACCTTCCTGAGTCTATGAATGAGCTCTGACTACCGCTCTCAAAATGCCTTCTGACATTATCAACAAGACTGAGAGAGCATCATCTTAATGCTGACCAACAGCTAAAGGATGAGTGGCAAGAGGATGGATCCAGACTCTTTTCAGTGGTGCCCAACTGCAGGACAAGAGGCATCAGATGCAAACTGGAACCCAGGAAGATCCATTTGAACATAAGGAAAAGATTCTTCGCTTTAGGGTGACAGAGCAGTGGTACAGGCTGCCCAGAGACAGAGGATATTGAGTGTGATCCTGTGCAACCTGCTCCATGTGACCCTGATTTAGCAGGGGGCTGGACTAGATGACGTCCAGAGGTCCCTTCCAGCCCTAACCATTCTGAGAATCTGTGATTCTATGGACTGTCTTAATCCAATTTTCACTCATTTTTTTTATTCCTCAACCTGTCTTTTAAACACAGTAAGGACGAAATGTTATGATACTGCTTCTATGACTTTGCTTTAATACAGCAAAGTTTAGCCTGATTGAGCTGTTTGTGTGTGGTGGGGCTAGAATACTTTCTAAAACTGGAGAGCTTTAACAGAAGATTTTAAAAATAAATAAGTCACTGAAAGGGATTTTGTCACCTTCCCACGATTGCTCCAAAACCCACTAAAGGTCATGAGAAAACTTTGATAGATTGAGATTAACCTTTAAGAACATATCCTGAACAAGACAGAGGAAACAAAAAAACAAAAATAAAACAACCATCCACCCAATGAGCTAATCTGTTTTGTATAGGGTTATGAATCTGAAAATATGACAGATCTTGCCTCCAGAACCACATTTCACCAAATTTGTTGCTTAATAAACTCATGCTCCACTCAAGGCAGATAGGCCTTTATAGAAACTGGAAGGAAAATGCCCATCATTATTTTCAATTTTCACTTATTCCTGTCTTTGTCAATATTTGCTCCTGATTCAGACTCAATCCAAACTTGATTTGATTTTTCGGTTGCCTTCTTATTTCTTTGTGGGTTTTTTTTTTTCATGAAAGCTTGAGTGAAATTAAACCTTTCCCCTTTTTTTTGGTCTGCTCTTTTTCAGAGCACAAAAAAAGCCCAAGCTGAAATCACGTTCATTGTGTTCCTTTGGAGACTCAAATGTTAACAGAGGTAAATGCTGAAAGCTAAAAATTATGGCTTAAGAGTAGCCCTGGTGAAACATATTCCTTGTTCTAAAGGAAATGGATTCTGATTTAATTGAACTAGAAGATTCTGACATTTTCAAGCTGTTTGCAATCAGTAGTTTGTTTAGTGTTTGGGTTTTTTTGTTTTGGTTTTTTTTTTTGGGGGGGGTGGGGTGGGGTGGGTGTTATTTGCAGAACAGCCTAAACCATCATTCAGGGCTGTACAGAGGCTGCTTGTAAGAGCAGCTCAGCAGCCTATCCCTGTAGTCTCAGAGCAAATACCTAAGGAAGAGAGTTCTGTGCACAAAAGCAAATTCATTGCATACTAAAACCATACTGGAAGCAATTGTCTGGGTTTTCATATAAAGGGCTCCAGGTTGCAGGTGAATGTTTGCATCTCACTGTTTCCTTTAGCCTAAATTCACTGCTTTTGTTGCACCCTCTTGTGAGCTAGTCTTTTTCTTCATGCTCAGCAATACTGCATGTTGGAGAAAGCAGTCCAAGAGGGATCATGCCCTTGGCACCTGAGAGGTATGAAGGAGTTAGCTCTGTTATTTTGGGAGGAGGACTTCTGAGTGGGAGAAAAAGGAAGTTTAGCAATTGCAGGTTGCCTCCACACTGTGTGAATGGCCGCGTTCTCACAAAGGTTTTGTTGTAGGTGTCCTTGATCTTTGAGAAGCTGTGGTAAGCCTCATTCAGCTGATTTCAGAGCTTGACAACAGAGAAGTTAAAAAATAACATGTGATAAAGCAGCTGCATTAATATTGGAACGAACTTTATTTGCTGTCATCTATCACTCCATGGAGATCAAGCTCCCAATCTCTCCTACCAGCTCAAGGTTTTCTAAGTGTCATAATCTAAGAAACATTAATGATAGCAATAGTCTTACTTGAATTTTAAGGAGAGGGAGAACTGCATTCTCTGAGCACTGACCTTGGGAGCTTTTCAGTGTGTGGGCTGCAGAATTTAGCATCCTTCCCATCTATCTCAGCTCCTTCTAATCCTAGCATGGTGCACTCTCCTCATTTGTACCCAAGTGTGAGCAGGAGGCACATCTGTAGAATAAGAAATACACCACGTGGCTGTCTCTGCTCCAGACCACAACATTTACTTTCTGAGAAAATTGATTTGTACTATTTGAATATTATGTAAGGAGACTAAACCTTGAATATTTGTGTTCGCTCTCAGCATAATAATTGCCTGCTAGCAATTCCCTGGGACTGTGAAACAGTCAGGACTAGATCAGATCACTGCTCAAGGAAACCTGGCAATGGGTATCCAGCTGTGGAAACACCAGTGCAGAGGTAAAGCCCCAATCTGCTTCTGTAATGATGTTGAGAAATACCAGGCTGCCCAGAGAAATGGTGGAGTCCCCACCCCTGTAGGGATTTAAAAGCCATGTAGATGTGGTGCTGAAGTACATGGTTTACTGGTGACCTGGCACTGCTGGCTTAATGGTTGGACTTGATGAGCTTAAAGGTTTTTTCCAACCAAAATAGTGCAACGATTCTATGATGATTCTATTTATGGGTTGAATAGTACCACCCTCTAATGCCACCAATGCATTCCTAGCTGGTGTGAAGTACTCTGACCCTCAAGGCAGGAGCAGAAGCTGCAATGCCTTTAAAGGCAGAAGTCCATCTGCATTCCAGTCACTGAAATGAGGCAATTGCACTTGCCTGATTAAAGTCTACTGTTGTTTGACTAAATCATAACTTCTAGGAGCTTTTCTTATCTTGTTTTCATAACAAGGATGGTAAATGCAGCTTATGCTCTTGTAGTTTGTGCTAATAATCCTCAGGTGCAATTACTTAGGGGAGTGCTCAGTCTTTGAGTCCAGTTGTTTTACTCACAGTCATTTTTTCCTGCTATGTGTCTCCTCACTTCTATAAAAAGGATTTTAGCACCCAGCACCTTCTCCCAGAAATGCGTATGTCAGGTTGGAGGGGTAAAATGATAACTCCCTTTAAGCTCTTCCCATTAAAACACTCTTTTCCATCCTATTTCTGAAATGTTACTCTACAAGAGACACAGTTTTTAAGCAATTCCAAGATCAAAGAATAAGTTTGAAGTTCTTCTGGGTAACTGCTTCCTTCTATTCCAGCCCATATCATTTCTACACTACTGTGAATGAAATTCGCATAAATAAGTGTGTAACTCTGCTTCCAAAGTCATTGGCTAGACCTTGCATGGCATTTAAATGCTGCTTTCAGTCTCAGGCATGGAGACAAGAAAGGAAGCAACACTTCAGTTCCCAGTCTGCACACAAAAACACTCAGGAAAAGTTTGCCCAACGCTACTGTTAAGCTAAATAAGATGATGGATGGTTGGAACAAACAAGGCAGTGAAGAGAAAACAGTCATGACACTATTAAATGTAATTCCAAATCTAAGGCACATCTCATTCTGCCATACATAGCATGTTTAATAATTTATGATAATAAAAAAAAGAGAACAGAAAAAAGAAGAAAAGCCTCACAGCTATCACTGAAACTGCTGAGACACTGAAAACGGTGCCAGTTTTTGTGCTCCGAAGAACTGAAAGTGAGATCGAAGGTCACACACACTTCAGGAGCACTTCACAGATTGGTTTTTGCTTTTTGATTTCTGAGATGTCTGAAGGTAGCTTAAGGTAGGTTTTGGAGATTGCTAAACTCTTCTCATCGCCAGTGGAGATCACCTACAAGGTTTTATGAGGGAGATAATGATGAACTTTGCCATTCTTCCTTCCTCCACCCATAGGTCCTAGAAGATACTTGTCATCCTCACGTATCCAGCCTGAATACCCAAGAGCAAATAACACTGATCACATACATGGGAGCAATCAATTTATCTCAGGGTGTCTACTGGCACTTCAGAAAACAGAGTAAAGACTAACTACTTTCTATACAAGGATACGAATCATTAGGTGACATGTGTAGCACATGGCACTCCAGCTGCTTCAGATGGAAGGGAAGGGAAGGGAAGGGAAGGGAAGGGAAGGNACAAATGAACTAAGTAACACCTGTGACAACCTGGCAATGTCTGAGATATAGGAAACTAAAGATGTGGATTATAATTTGGTTGATCAGAGGGAAGGGAAGGGAAGGGAAGGGAAGGGAAGGGAAGGGAAGGGAAGGGAAGGGAAGGGAAGGGAAGGGAAGGGAAGGGAAGGGAAGGGAAGGGGAAGGAAAAGGCAACTTATCAATGTGTATTGGTATCTAAAGGGTATTAAGACACTTGGACCAGTCTCTTTGCAATGTTGCCCCACAACCAGCCAAGGGGAAACAGGCAGAACTCCTCACAATTTTGTGATTCTGTACCTTCATTAGAAGTTACCTTTGATTAGGTACCTTCATTAGATATAAATCCAGTATTGTCAAATATAAACTTACTTTAGATAACAGGCAGGTTTGATTACTACTATTTTAAATGTAACAGCATGTATGTCAAGTGGAAGTGGCTTAATTCATTGGGGTTTTGTTACACTCTAAGCCTAAAACAAGACCTATTGGTCCATTCCTTAGGTTACTGCTGTCCTAAAATGGTGATCCATAGATGCCAGGGAATAAGATAGGGAGCTAGGGAGAAGGGACGCAACATAGTTCTTTGGATTGGATTGAATGATCTCCGGAGGCCACTTTCAACTCCTTCTATTCTGTGATTCTGTGGTTGATTGCAGCAAATTACTCATATGCCTGGTTATTCAGACACAATCTTCCACATTCTTCATACTGCTATTCAGACTACCAGATTTCCCATTTGATGGTTTGAAAAAGAAGTTAGAAGCAAAATAAAAGTTAAGATATGTGTACTGAGACCAGCAATCACAATTTTTCTGTGAGGAAAACCACATTCTAGTTGTTATTTAATCTTTTCTTATCTGTTTTCTTTTCTTTTCTTTTCTTTTCTTTTTTTCTTTTATCTTTTCTTTTCTTTCATTTTCTTTTCTTTTCTTTTCTTTTCTTTTCTTTTCTTTTCTTTTCTTTTCTTTTCTTTTCTTTTCCCTTTTCTTTTCCTTTTTTATTTTCTTCTCTTTTATTTTCTTCTCTTTTATTTTCTTCTTTTCTTTCATTTTTTCTTTCTCCTTTCCTTTCCTTTCCTTTCCTTTCCTTTCCTTTCCTTTCCTTTCCTTTCCTCTATTTTATTTTCCTCTATTTTATTTTCTTGTCTTTTACCTTTTCTTCTATTTTATTTTATTTTCACAGAGTGGCAATCTTTCAAATTAAGGACTATTAACCCAAATAGCTGCTCTGTTCTCACCTACTTATCTGCCACTTGCAACAGGGAGGAATTACATGGGATCTCTAAAGTGATTCATCTACATCACAGACTTCCAAGCTACATGATCTGAGACATTTAAAACATGCTACAAAGATTAGTTGAACAAATAATTGTGTTGGTAATGTTTCCTGGAGGAAATAGTCTTCCTGGTGTTGTGCTTGTACTGGTGTGGCCTGACTTTGCCTTGGTACTAGCAATTAAAGCAATTAGTAAGGTGCATTGAGTTCATTATGAACGGGCTGTGTGTGTCACTGCATAGCCTTTTATTAGCCTCCTTTCTTAAGCACTTGTGTAAGTTTCACAAAGGCACCCAAAAATCCTTAAACTCCAATTAAGAATTTAAATTGCTTGTAAGATTTTGACATATAATCACAGATTGATTGAATAGCTTGGAATGGAAGTCTGGAGAGGACCTAGTCCAATGCTCTGCTCAAAGCAGGGCCAGCTTAGTTCAGAGTTCTCAAGGCCACCTCAAGTTTGTTTTCAAATATCTTCAAGGGTGCAGATTTCACAGCCTCTGAGATAGTTGCCTGGTGAAAACTTTTTCCAGGCAGTTTTCCTTCATCACAGTTTCCACATGCTGGCTTTCTTCNATGTCCTTCCTGTGCTGAGAATGTGTGTCCTTAAAGTGGTTACCACTGAAAGAGTTCACAATTCTCAATTTCCTTATTTGAATAGTTTCTTTGTTCAGCTAAGAAATACAGTAAAAGCAGCTTTATTCCTGTGACTAAACATCCACTTGGTTNACCTGTCACTGTGGGCCTTTGAGTGGATTCTGCCTTGGTATTCTTCATGCTCTTCATCATTTCCTAGGATGCACACACAGAACAAGAATCATAGAATCATAGAATGGTAAGGTTGGAAGGGACCTCAAGGATCATCCAGTTCCAACCCCCTGCCATAGGCAGGGACACCTCCCGCT
>WBNM01017776.1:16940-79364 GCA_013399055.1 Ramphastos sulfuratus | reverse complement strand
AATAGGGCAGGGGGGGCAGAAAAAAAAAAAAAAGTCAGTGGCACCAACTCAAGTATCCAGGAATAAAAAGGAGGAGTTAAAAAAAGAATTAATTTGTTTTTCTTGAAGAGTCCCAGCCTGGAGCATAGATCTACATAGATTCTACCTCTCAGTGTTCACCATCAGGACCCACCTTGCAATGCAAATTTTCTCACATCTTTCTTCTTCAAAGCAATCCGACTTTTGCAAATAATATGTGACACCAGCTACATCTCCCAAAAGCAAAGGGCACTTCAGCATGTAAATGTCAGTAGGAAAATCTTTTTGGAAAGAATGCTGATGGGCAAAGCCAAGTCCTGTTGCACCACAGCAGGAGACATGCTTCAGGAGTTCAAGCCATGTACATTCAGTTTTGAAAGACTCCAAGTATTGCTTTTGTCTTGTTTGAGTCATTCCAGGAGTCTGAATGATTGACAATCTCTAGCTAGTGTCTGTCAGAAACTCTGAAGGCAAGACAAAGTTAAGCAGGCTATATTGAAGGGCAAAATAAATAGTCTAAAATGATTGGATACCCTTTTGCTGTCTCATACACATTGCAAATTATTTCTTTTTTTCCAGTGGTCATCTTAGACTACGTCTCTGTAAGTTCTGAAAGATGCCAAGAATGGAGTATATCTTACTTGAGAATAAATGTGGTTTCTGTGAACATCAAGTCTTAAAGATTTTAATTTCTGCAGGGTTTTCTTCCCTCCTACATCTTAATAGACATTTATATTTTATATATATAAATAAATAACATGGGTTTTTTTATATGTATTCACCAGTGTAAGGATGTTTCGGTACAATCTCAGCACATTACCCTGAAAAACCTCAGAGAACAGAGAAAGAATTTTTCCACCACTCCTCAACACTGATATCAAATTCATAGATTCATGTTACCATTCTTTGCACATAGGTTTTATTTCTTTCTCATGGACACTAATTACTGTACATTCTGGAACAAGTTGAAAGGCAGATTCTATCCCTGGAGTCCTGCTGACCCACATTACCATACCTCCTTATTCAGGAGAGCTGCAACAATTTAAATTGACTGATAATCTAGTCCCATGAATTGTTCACTGCAGCAAGATGTAAGGTACATCACCATCCCTTGCCTTAATTAACTTTTTCTGTCACCACATTATTGCAGAAGCATCAGATTAAGGGAAGAACAAGGCACTTGTTTCTTTAAATCCTTCTAAGAGATTTCTGTGAGTGGTTAAGGTAGCCACTATGAATCTGTAATTCATAGGAGAAGCTGTTCCATGTGTGGCATGACAAACACTCAAATATGAGCTAACAGAATAAAACAAAGTCATAGTCTCTGAAAAGCTTCCCCTGGAGAAAGGAAAACCTAAACTAAAGTAACAATTTCAAAGGAGCAGGGATGATTAGCTCTGCCTTTCATGATCTTATTATTGACTTCAGCATAATAAAAGAAAATCTCAAGGCAAAAAAAGAGAAAGAAAAATAAAAATTGACTTTCCTGGCACACACACTCCACTACATTATTTCATTGTGCTTTTATGTTGCCCCATTTCTCAGCTTGAGAATGATTGACTGTGTTAGTAATTTTTCCTAATTATTGGGAAAAGACAAGAATGATATTTCTGGTAAAAGAACAAATGCTTTTAAATTGGTCTCAAATAAATTTAGGGTACATTTGAGTAGGTGTTATTAATCATAGAACCCATTCCAGAACAACCTTTTGGTAATCCGGAGAGGGAAACTAGCGTAGCCCTCTCCCCTTTCCTTGTTTGGCTGACTTAAGAAGCTGAGTTGTCAGTTGGTATTGTCATGAGCAACACTAAGAGCAGAAAAACCTAGACAGGACTGGAATAATGACTTCAAGTGCTGAAATTAGACAAGAGAACGGCAAAGACATTCCTGAACCAACATGAAACTGGGCTTGGAGGAGATGCACAAGGTTGTGAAAGCTGAAAGTTCAGCTGGAGTAAAGATAGAGAAGATCAGTTCTTTTGCTATAGCTGGTCTGGGCTTTAATTATCCTTCAGACTGGGCTGTCATGCCATCTTTGAGGCATCACAAGGAAGCTGGGTTGTAACTGCAGATTTTACTATGTCTGAGAAAGTATGGAAGGAAACCACTTGCTCTGTAAAGTGAGGATACAAGTGAGGAGTGGTGATTTAGGTCATTTTCATGCTACAGTCCAGTGGCATGATAATAGCTCCTCTAAATATACCCGGTGTCATTTCAAAAGCAGTTTTCTCCAGCACCACTCTTTCTCACAATTTAAGGTCAATAGTTTTCATTAAGACTTTGAAAACCCACTGAAACATCCAGCTCCAGCATCAATACCTCTGACAGTTATTTTAATGCTTCCTTGGCAATATACACACTCGCTACAGGATCTCCTTTGAACTGCACTGCTGATGGAGCTGTAGTCCTGGGTGTTTAAAATCATTAGTGCCTGGGGAAGCAAGCAGTGCAGCAGGACCTCTGTGGCTCCACAGGGTAAAGACTCCAAGAGTGAAATGTTTGCTGGATACTAAGGCTTAAAATTGCTCCCACTCCCATACACTTCCCATGTCTTCCATTACTGCTGTGTATTCAGAATTCATCTGCATGGCACTTTTCGTTGTGGAGCACATATCTCCTTGAAAGTCAAAAGCATTTCCATTCTTAAGTGACTAAGTAGCTTTTGAAAACACAATGGGTGCTCCTTAGGGGATCAGATCCCTTCAGAATTAAAGCTCTCTCATCATAATTGCAAAAAGATGAGTAAGAGACAGCGTGAATCTATCATGCAGAATAGCGACAGGATGAGAGGAAATGGCCTCAGGTTGCACCACAGAAGGTTTAGATTGGATATTAAGAGCAATTTCTCTACTGAAAGACTGGTCAGGCATTGGAACAGGCTGCCAAGGGAGGTGGTGGAGAACATGTAGATATGCCACTTTGGGACATGCTTTACTGGGCACACTGATGCTGTGTTGAAGATTGGATTCAATGATCTTCAGGGTCTTTTCCAGTCTATTGAGTCTGTGATTCATTCAAACGTTTTTGAATGGGAAGGCATACCAAGAAAACTGCACAAACAGTACTCCACACATTTCAAACTTTCAGTCAAAAGACATAGTAGAAAAGTGAAATCCAGACCACTTTGCTGAGACAGAAATGTCTTGCTTATGTGGTTTAAATCAGAAGTACAAGTGACTGAGATCAAGCAAACTGCAGTGAACAGACATTCTGTCAGGCTTACATCATCCTGATATCAGGTGGCTTTAAGAAATCATAAAATCTAATTTTTAAATGCCTAGATCTGAACTGGGCAGTACAGATTCCCTTTAGCACTAATGGAGAGAAATCAGCACCTCTGGAGGGCAATTCCTCTCCATCTAAACCAGCCATCTAATGGTCACCAAATGAATCCATTTCTGGGGACAGTGCTATTTTCTCTCTTAATCTTAGAGCAGCTTAGAGGTACACACTTAACATTTAGACACCTAAACCTGTGAGATGTGAATCACCACTTGTGTTGCCTGATCCCTGTTCTTCTGGTTCCATGAAGTGGGACACTGCACACAAGATATAAATATGCCATAATCATCTAGAAATGTTCTTAATGTTGCATCTCTGTGCTAGTTTGAGGCTAATTGGAATATTGTAATGAGAAAAAAGAGACTACTGGCTTTGAAAAGAAGACAGTGGTGATGTCTGCTTCACTCATAGGTTTGCTGAGATGTATAAAAGCAAGGACACAAGCAGCTAAGACAGTTCTGTCTGTCAGAGTTTGGTGTCTGTATTTTCTCCCCGGGCTTCTGCTGCTCCGCATGGATCTGTGTAACACAACAAACCATTATGGTTCTGACCCCCCCTTGCCCATCCTCCAAACTCACCTTGCACTTAAGGCAGTCTCTGGGATAAGGTAGAAGGGTGGAAAGAAGGTGGATGGGTAGTTGGGATCCCCTCCTAGGGATTCTGATTTCTGGGAGGGGAATTGTGTTTCTGTATTACCTTTAACTTGTCTATTTCTGTATATAGCTGTAAATATCTGTAATACATTGTAAATACCTGCTTGTATATTGTGCTCAGCTGTGAATATAAAGCTTCATTCCTTAACTTCCAACCAGCTGAGTCTAGCCTGGGTGATTTCATTGTGCAGGGGGGTGGATGACTCCCAAACCATCTCAGTCTCCTAGGTAGCTATTTCTTCTTTAAAGGAAGTGTGGGTTTGGGTTTTGTTCTGTTTTGTTTTGTTTTCCTCCTTATCTGAGCTGCTCATTAAGCAGGAGGGTAGCATGCAATAAAGGAGACAACAAGAAATACCTCTCAGAGACAGTCCATTTGAATGATGATCTTAATGTTCTATCATTATAAGTCACCATCTTCTCCAAGGTACAATTTATGGTAGTTTCCACACCTGTTTAGCTCTCCTGATGTGTTCTTCTTTATTTATAGAGCCTGTTTAACGGAGCTCATATTTCTAAGTTTCATCTTTTCTTTTTTTTCCTCATAAATACTATTTCCACCCTTGAGAGCCATGAACCTTTTTCTCTTATTCTAATGCATTAGGTAATGTGATAGTTACCCTGCTCACATCAGGAATCTAATTCATCTTTCAGATGTCAGCCTAATTCTGTAGTAAATTTTCAAGGTTTTGAAGAAAATGGAAGAATGTCTTAAGGAAAAGCCTTAGGATGTTTATGGCTCAGTGTAAAGGGAAGCCAGATCAGCTGGACTATATACCACCAAAATCTGCCCTCAGTGTCCTTGAGCTTTGAAGAGGGAAGCTTTGCATTTAACCCCAAAGTTTTTATTTTAGAGAAAATAAATAGGAACAGAACTACAAGCTACAACCAAGCACAGACCTTTACAGGACATTTCAAAGGTTTTGAAGCTTTGCCACAGATTTACTTTCAAAGATTTCAAATTAAAGATTTGTCTGCCTTTCTAATATCTCCCAATCAAACTGAATTTTCCAGCCATTTAAAGAAGAGTTTTGCCTTACTTTGTGTTATTGTCTCCAGAATAACTATTAGGCAAGGGCTTTAGAATTTGATTACATACAGGGGGCAATATTGGCTGTCACTCCCAGTTAAACCACATATAAGCCCTGGAATCTCTTTCTAATACAGCACATCAGTGTGCAGCCTTTTTGTTCTAATTAAACTGAGATCAGAGAATCACAGAATTGTCAGGGTTGGAAGGAATCTCAAAGATCATCCATTTCCAACTCCTCTGTCATGGACAGGGGCACCCCACACTAGATCAGGCACTTCCAGTAAGGACTGTGGGAGTTCACCACATGCTCATCTCTAATATTTGCTTCAGAATTGTTTGACNCCATTATATGATTCTATGATTAACCTAACACTGACCAGTCCTTGACTAAGTGATATCCCTAAGCACTACATCTATGCAACTCTTAAATATCTCCAGGGATGGGCTTCCACCACCTCCCTGGGTAACCTGTATCCAAGTGCTCTGTTTTAACTCATCTTCTGCATTCCTGTGAATCCCACATTTTGCAGGATCAACCCTAATAGGAAACAATGGGTTAGTTAAATGTGATTCAAATTCAAAAAAGCCAAATGCAATAAGCAAAGAAGAATGCTGCCAAGACTTTTGCAATATAAATATGTGCATGTAAGAGTAGGAGTTATTATTAAAAGGAGCTATCTGTGTGTGTCGTTCAGAGCAGACTAACCTGTTCCCAAGAATCTCACAAATGAGGAATCAGGGTATGCGGACAAAATATAGACTTTGGTGATACAGACATCCAGATCTCAACTATTTGCCTGTTGTCAGTGGAAGGAAGCCATTTCAAGAGATAATTCCTTCTGAAGTAGCTACCAGAGTATCTCAGACCCAAATTCTCTTTTTTTCTCTTCAGCGATTATTGTAAGGGTCTGCACTGTAACTAACTTCATTGTGGTCGGCTCAAGTCCAGTGAAATTATTGCCACTTGGTAGGGCTAATATTTTCTATTCTGTTCTCTGCTTGGGAAAATAGATGAGCAAGTCCAAAATAAAGATGTGAGATGTCTGCCAACTACAGAATTATAGGCACTCCACAAGTAATAGTATATTGTAAGTCTATTACACACTATTGTGTGTGATGGTGGGGTTGGAAATAGATGATCTTTAGGGTCCCTTCCAACTCATGATTCTAGGATTGTCTCAAGATTTTTCCTTTGCTTTCACTTGCCTTTGTGAGAAAGTTGGCTGCTTCTGGAGCACCATAAACAAGTGGTTTGGTACAGTGTGGGCTAGTGATATGAGAATAGTACAAGAAGGGTCCAGAGGAGGCCACAAAGATGATCAGAGGGCTGGAGCAGCTCTCCTATGAGGACAGGCTGAGAGAGCTGGGGCTTTTCAGCCTGGAGAAGAGAAGGCTTTGAGGAGACCTTATAGTAGCCTTCCAGTATCTGAAGGGGGCCTACAGGAAGGCTTGGGAGGGACTAGTTACAAGGTCTTGCAATGACAGAACAAGGGGCAATGGGTTTGAACNATTCTATGATTCTATGATTCTATGATTCTATGACTCTCTGATAATCTTGTCCTATCACTTGTTCAACAAAGTAAAAAGCAATGGGGCAAGAGGAAATGGCCTCAGGTTGCATCAAGGGAAATTTAGATTGGGTATTAGGATGAATTTCTTTACTGAAAGGGTTCTCAGACATTGGAATAGGTTGCACAGGGCAGTGGTGGAGCCTCCATCCCTGGAGATATTTGGCAGTTGCATAGATGTAGTGCTTAGGGATATGACTTAGTCAAGAATGAGTCAGTGTTAAGTTAATGATTGGATTCAAAGATCTTATAACTCTTTTCCAATCTAGGCAAGTCTGTGATTCTGCGATAGCATATTGGGCTGAGAAATGTCCAAGTGGTAGCTGTAGAATCTATCCTGTGAACATATTTGGATATAAAGCAGGTCTGTGGCACATCAAACAATTCTGAAGCAAATGTTAGAGATGAGTTTGTGGTGAACTCCCACAGTTCTCACTGGAAGTGCCTTATGATACAGCCTAGAAACCCTTAAGCTATATCCACATTGATGGATGCATTCACAGCAGGGAGATTTCTCTGGTCTCAGCCCAGGTGATAAAATGTAGCTCACATCCACCCTGTTTAAGATTAACCACCTCTAAATCACGGTGCTGTATCCACCTGGCAACATTTCATCCACATCTTCTCTGAGCTCTGTAGAGTGCTCCTGTGGCCCTTAGGAAATAATTATCTTTTTTGAAGCATTTGGATACTTTTCCAATTAAAAATGTCTGATGTAATGTGAAGGTTGTGTCACAGCCCACAGGGTAAATGCTTTTATTGCATGAAATAAGGAAAAGCATTGCATGCCCAGAACTGAGGTGGAGGGTATCTGGGCATTTTGATGACCACACAGATCTTAACTATTAGCTTTTTCACCATAGTCTCATGCCACTGAAATCAGTAAGTTGAAACAACAATAGCAAGAAGGTCGCCCACAGTGAGAACAGCTAAGAGCTGTTTCTTTGCTTTTTCATAACAAAAAACAATGCAGAAACATGTCTTTTCAGTGCAGATAGACAGCAGCCTCATTTAAGAAGCTAATGATTCTTATTTAAAACAAAGCAAAAGAAAAAGTGTCTATTTTGCACAAAGGGAAGGTAAACTTTGGGATTTAAGGGGTGGAATAATTTTCAGTTGCATTATATTAAAACAAACAAACAAAAAAAAAACCAAAAAAAACCAAAAACCAAAACCAAAAACCAACCCAGAACCAACAGTATTTTGCAAANAATCTAATTTTCTCTATTAAAATATTCCAATTAGCCTCAAACCAGCACAGTTTGCAAAAACAGGTGTCTTGCAAAACGATGGCTTGCAAAACAAAGGTGTTTTGCAAAGAGGTGTCTTCTACCAGTTGCTTAAACACCACTTCTACTCGGTCAGCATGGAGAATGTTATACAATGAGAGGTAGAAATACCATTGCTTGTCAGTGTTTCACACAGCATGTTTTATTTTTGGCTCGCTGCTAGGCTACAAAGTGTTGCCTGTCTTACATGGTTCAATGGCTTCAAATAAACAACCAGTAGTTCATCCCTACCAGGGCCTGGATGTTGAGTAATGTTTGCAAATAGTGGGAGCTAAAGGGCACAAACATGGCTGAACTTTAGAACTCAGATTCGCGGTTGTCGTTTATTTTCTGTTTGTTTAGGAGGAGGGATTCCACCAAATAGTAATGATGGTTGATGATAGACTGGACTTGAACTCACAGATGTGGGTCCCAGAGGCCAAATATAAAACATCATTGTATGTAAGCGTTCAGCAATTCTCCCTTTCAAAGCAACTCTTTGTGTTTTCTGTAGGTGTTTACGCGTCTCATAGCTATGGTTTAAAATTCACTTCCTGGAGGTTGGGTAATGGGAATTTTTTGGGAAGCTGTGTGGCAGCTCCTTGAGTAGCTGGAGGTGGTCACATAGTTGTCATTGCCTGAAGCCAGTAGCCAAAAGTTTTCCCTTTTGCAAGCATCAGGATGACATCAACTTTCACAATGGTTTTTTGTCAGAGAATAGATTAAAAGCCACAGAGATGTGATGCTGAGGGGTCTGGTTTAACACCAGACTTGGCAGGGTTAGGTAAGGGTTGGACTTGATGATCTTAAAGGTCTTTTCCAACTGAAATGATTCTATGAGTCTACGATTTATGACTCTATGATAAGAGCAAGACAAGGAAGCTAAAGATGGGACTGATCCCAAAACTTCACTCACTCAGGAGGCACTGCAGCAGTAAATCAGATGGATTCAGCAAACCAGTTGTGCTCATGGGCATGTGACTCATGCCCTTTTGGATATTAATCAGTAATGAAAAGTCTAATACAACCTGGCCACGATCCAGGGATGGTACTGGTCAAAAGAATGTTGAGAGTTTCATAACTAAGCAAGCCCTTCACATGGCACATCACCTTGGCAGCGACAGATCAGTCAGATCTGCCTTCCCATCCCACCCCGCCCTTGGGCCATGGTCCCACCAACCGGTCCCAACACCTAGTGGGATGCCGAGGGTGGTATTAGCCGGTAGATGTCACTGGTGGAGCACTGGGCTGTGAGACACACACAGAGGACTGCCCAGAAGCCAAGCTCCCAGCTCTTAAAATGGATAATTATCTTCTGATTGTTCAAGAAGCAACTGCAAATGCACAGCCTCGGGAACCCTGGGCTCCAGGAGTCTTCTGGGTTTGATTGGTTTTATTTATTGCTTTCATAGAATCATAGAATGTCAGGGGATGGAATGGACCTTGAAAGCTCATCTGTCCAGCTCCCCTGCCAGAGCAGGATCACCCAGAGCAGATCACACTGGAACACATCCAGATGGTTCTTGAATATCTCCAGAGAGGGAGACTCCACAACCACCTTGGGCAGCCTGTTCCAGTGCTCTGTCACCCTCACAGTGGAAAAGTTCTTCTTCAGGTTCACATGGAACCTCCTATGTCTCAGCTTCCACCCATTGCCCCTTGTCCTGTCACTGGGCATTACTGAGAAGAGGCTGGCTCCATCCTCCTGGCACTCACCCTGCACATATTTATAGACATGACTGAGGTCACCCCTTAGTCTCCTCCTCTCCAAGCTAACAAGCCCCAGCTGCCTCAGGCTCTCCTCATAAGGAAGATGTTCAACTTCCTTAATCATTTTTGTGGCTCTGTGCTGGACTCTCTCAAGAATCGCTGTCAGCAATGTGTTGTACCTGAGAGAGAGAATTTTCAAATTAGCATCTGTCTAGAAAATGATGCAGCATTTTCTTTCTCTGACAAAGTTTTGTGGCTCTTCTGGGGAAGGAAGAAACTATAGCAGAGCAGATATGGCTTCATCTACTCAGTTTGCATTCTGTTCTTCTTGTGGAAGCGGAGTTTCCGCTGTGCAAAAAGCAGGTAGGGGCTTCATGAAACATTTTATGGGTGAATGATATCTACTTCAAGTTCCTCTCTTCACTTCTACCAGTCTCCCCACCAGAATCATAGAATTTGATTGGAAGAGACTGGCCATCAATTCTAACTTTTACCTAACTCTACCAAGGCTGGTGCTAAATTGTGTCCTTCAGCACCACATCCTTGCATCTTTTAAACACCTCCAGGGATGGAGACTCAGCGACCTGGGGAGCTTGTTCCAGTGTGTAATAATTCTTTCAGTGAGGACATTTCTTCTAATACTCACCCTAAACTTCCCTTGGTGCAACTTGAGGCCATTTGGAGCAAAACTAAAAGTGAGTAGATTCAGATTTGATGTTAGTTAGGAAGTTCTTCACCATGAGGGTTGTGAGACACTGGAACAGGTTGCCCAGGGAGGTGGTAGAAGCCCTGTCTCTGGAGGTTTTTAAGGCCAGGTTGGATGGGGCTCTGAGCAACTTGATCTAGTGTGAGGTGTCCCTACCAATGGCAGGTGGGGTGGAACTGGATGATCCTTGAGGTCCCTTTCAGCCCTGAGAATTCTATGATTCCATGATTTCCTCTCATCGTATCAGGTGTTAATAGGGAGAGGAGACTAACACCCACCTCACTCCAGCCTCCTTTCGGGTAGTTGTAGAGAGTCAAAAGGTCTTCCCTCAGCCTTGTCTTTTTTCAAACTAAGTGGCCCCAGTTCTCTCAGCTGCTCCTCACCATGCCAGTTCTCCAGACACTTCACCAGCTTTGTTGCTCTTTTCTGGACCCATTCCAGGACCCCTGTATACTGAGGGGCCCAAAACTGAACCCAGTACTCAAGATGTGGCCTCACCAGTGCTGAGGGGAAAATCACTGCCCTTGTCCCACCAACCACACTATTGTTGATACAGGCCAGGATGTTCCTTACCTCCTTGGCCACCTGAGCAGGCTGCTGGCTTGTATTCACCCAGAAAATACCACTTGTTGAAAGATTCCACTACATGGCAGTCTGAGATATGAGAAGAAAGCAGTAACAATACAACATCATCAACACGGAGCTCAGCATGCAAGTCCACATGACCTTTAGTTAAAGCTTTTGTGGAGGCATTACCAAAACAGACCAGGATGAGACTTTACTCCCAGTTAACCAGTCTGAACCCAAAGAAGCACAATGGCCTCCAAACTGTGGACTCCAGACTCAGAGGTTTACTGCTATTGTTATTTTGGTACTATAGTGCCTTGAAAACCCAGAACCCAAAGATTTCTTTCCACCTAATGACTAATTAAAAAAAACCAAACAAACAAACCAAAAAACGAAAAACAAAAACCAAAACCAGTTAAGTGCCAATTAATAGCAAAGAAGTGGCTACCAAAAAACCCCCACAAAATAAAAATGAAAGAAGCAACAGCAGTATGGGATTGATCCACCTAAAAATAAATGTGGATTATTTCCTAGGATGCCTTTCAGGTAGAGGAAATCTAATCAGGATGTGCAGAGAAGTGCAGGACATTACAGGTTCTAAAATAATGTCTAAAATAGACTGAGTGAATTGTACAGTGGAAGGCTGGGGCTTAGTTCAACCCAGTTTTGGATCCTTCTGCTGAGACTGTGATTAGGTGTTTAATCTCAGAGCTATCCCACAAAAAGAAGCATAAAGTTGACTCTCAAAAAGGCAACGTGGGGTGTTGGGGTGTGTGTGTGTAAAGATTTTACTATAAACAAGCCCCAAAATATCTACATTCAAATTCTGATACAAATTCTTAGTCCTTGGGGCTAAAGTGAACATGATCTATTCCTAAGCATAGTACTAACTCTTAGACCTTCATCCAAAAATGACACCATGACAAATCCTCCCAGGAAATAGTTTAATTTCACTAATGTTAATTCAGATTAGGTATTACTTTTCACTGTGACATCAGATATCTAAATCACTAATTTAACTTCAGTTTTAATTTGCATTACCTTTGGTTTAACTTCAGAGGGTGAAGGGGATTGGTGGTGGAGCCATCAACTCCAAAGGGATTTAGAAGATGTGTAGATGTGGTGCTGATGGAATTGGTGACCTGCCCTAAGTGATCCTGCCTTGGCAAGAGGGTTGGATTCAGTGATCTTCGGAGGTCCCTTCCAAACCCTAACATTCAGTGATTCTATAATTTATCAGTGACCTGGCAGCTTTGGATTAATTGCTGATGTCCTTAAAGGTCTCTTCCAACCAAAACTGTTCTATGATTCTATCCTAGATTTGGAGACTAAAATAAAAATGCCATGCCACACACTATGCTGTTTAGGAAACATTTTGATAACGTGTTTCACACACTAAGATCCTTCACTTTAAGAACTCACGTCTGCTTTATTTCTACTTTGTCTTGAATAGCCTTCCAAGCTGGCAGTTGTGCTCTGTTCCTGATTCTTTTCCTCTAATTAGTAAGAAACTCAGATCCAAGTAATTTGTTTCCACTAAAACTTTGCAAATTATATCTATACAGAAGGCATCTGATTCATCAATGCTGTTCCATAGATCAGAATAATTGCTTGGAGGTGGAAAGGAGTAGAAATACACTGACTCATCAAGACAGAGGTTTTAGTAAGCTCTGAGCCAGGATTTCCCCCTCCTTTATACTAATAAAGTACCTTTTAAAGTGCCTTACACGCAGCAGGATGCAGAAACAATTATGAAATGGATCTAATGTTCACATCTTTTGAAACACCCATAAAGAGAACACTGCTTCAAAAATAACAACCCAGGCTCTTTTTGGTCATCTCTGGCAGGATATAATATCTTCATAAAAACTCCTCTGTAATGTATTCCCACAGTGTAGGCTACAACCCTAACAACCATGCAGCTTACAAGTCTGCAACACTGGAGGCAACACTCAAGGAAAATAATTACTGGACCTATTATATTCCATTAATCACAAGAAATGGAGAAACTTAATTATATTTCACTAACTGGTCTGAAAATCTCCAAGATTTAAGCTGTTGCTCAAAGTGATGCTGTGCTAACGAGTGTAAGATCACATAGGTCAAGTACCAAATCCCAGGATTTTGATGCTGGAGTTGCTTTGCCACTACTCCTACTTCAGACGATGTATGACAAGGGTAGTTCACAAATCACCACTGTAAGCTGGCACCAGCCCACTGCAGACAGCAAAATTAAACACTCATGTAAAGACACTAGTAAACCATATATAAGTAGTTTATTTCTGATGGATTCTAACTGCTTCAGGGTTGATAATGTGCTATGAGGTGGGGGGGAAAGGTGGATTTGAGCAACCCCAGACTCTGCATGCAGTGAAAAGAGGAAAAAGAAGTTTAGAGTCTGTGTCTGAATCTGCAGACAGTTCTGCAGCTTGCAAATCCTCCCTATAATGCTTCCAATTAGGATTTTGGATGCCACAATTCCATAAATTTTAGCATCTGAATCAGGCTCTGCAGTTTGCTGTTCAGACAGATCGCATAAATAAAATATACAGTGGAATCGTTTTCTCTCTTATTATAGCTACAAACAGACTAATAGGGAAATAAATGAATGCAATCAAACTGAATGTTCTCTTAGTTATTTCACAGGAGGTAAAGAGCATCCACAAACAAAAAGAGATATGTTTTGTGAGTTTGAGATACGCAAGTATATTGAAAGGATAAACAAGGTAATGAAAGTTAGCTAGTACAAAACTCATTTTAACAGAGGAGAGGGGGGAAAAAGAAGTCCATGTGGCTTATAAGGGTGATAGGGAGTCTTTTTAGCAGGGTCTGTTGCAACAAGACAAGTGGTAATGGTTCTCAAAGAAGAGAGATTTAGAATAAATAGAAGACATTCTTATCTGTGAGGATGATGAGACACTGGCCCACCTTGCCCAGAGAAGTGGTAGATGCCCCATCCCTGCAAAACATTCCAGGTCAGATTGGGGTTCTGAAGGACCTGCTCTAGTTGAAGATGTCCCTGCTCACTGCAGAAGGGTTGGACTAGCAGACCTTTACAGGTTCCCCTCCAACTGGGTGTCTTTCTGCTAATATCACATCAATAATTAAATTAAATGAATAAGCATTGTGGAGACCAACTCAACAGGCTCACTTTAGAGATCTGGAGCCAAATCCCATTCTCAGGGTTCTGAGCTACAGCAGGGATGGAAGAATGATCACTACCTCCAAGGTTATGCATGGATCCTTGTTCAGCAGACAAACTGTGGAAATCTGTGGTTTGTAAAAGAAAATTAAATGTGATGATGGTTTTCTTTAGAAAGGCACTTGTGCACTAAATATGTAATAGAAAAGTAAGAAGTGTTTTCTAATCTGGGGCAAAGTCATCTCATAGATCCAAGGTGTTGTGGGTTTAAAGAGCTGACAGAGCGAAGCTCTCAAATGAATCGGAGAAAAAGCAGAATTCTATTTGGAGAGAGAGTTACAGATAGAAATTACAAAGCAGATACAGAATCCATAAGCAAACCCCTGGCATTTTTCCCAACCCAAAACTAAATCTATCATCTCCAGTGCTCCAATCCTCCCCCCCCCACCTCCCTTCCTCCATGCCTCTGCCATCCAAGAGGCCTAAGCACAGCCTCTGGAGGCACCAAACCAGGCCTATCCTTACATGTTTGTCCCGATAACGCAGCTCCTGCCAGACACAAGGCTGGAGGGGGAGGAAAGGAGAACAAGCTGACCTTGCCCTGAGTTTATGAAGAGATAGCAGAATTATGGCATTGAATAACAATCTTCAAGTCCCTAGAGGACTTTTTTAACCCTATAGTTCCCAACCTGGGACACAAGGTCTTCACTTCCCAGACACTAGTTTGAAGTGAACAGACAGAGGCCAGCAGAGTTGTTCCAGACTTTGCAGTGTAACATAGAAGAACGTTGCCAAGAAGCTCATTTCAGACTTTGAGCTTCGGGGCTTCCTAGATCATTCTGGGTGGCAGTCTGTCTGCATTATTTTTCCCTGACTACAACAGTGAAGCCACCAATGTGACTGCTTAGCCACTGCATGCAACGTGATCCCAATTGATTAAACCCAATAGATTGAGATGGCTCAGTGCTGGAACAGGGATTCTGCGTGACGCAAGGGCAATGGCATTAGCGATGTCCTGTCACGTATCATGTGTGTAATCACATCAAGGGGAACAAACACAATCAAAGCAAATGCTGTCAAAGATAACCAGCATTAGGAAAAGTCATCTACAAAAAACAACATCAAATCTTTGAGCCTTCACATCGGATCCAAGAATCTGTGTGGCTGGAATAAATAAAACCCTTGAATGTTGTTGGCATTAAGCTGATTTTCATTCAGAGCATAACTGGTGGCTCTTCCAGGGAGAACATATCACTGGTGAATGTTCCCATCTCCTCTGTCAAGGAAAACCTATGCCAATGTAAAGGAAGATTGAACTAGCTGTGTTAGAAGGGTTTGATTGCTTTTATTTTTATTAATTCTTTGCCATATCTTCTTTAATATCTCAGCATCTTAATTCTTCTTGGAGGAGTACAAGGCTATACCACTTGCCAGGCCAGTATCAAATAGCCCCTTGAAGTGAAGGACAGCCGCTACTCCCAGCTGAGAAAACACTTCAACACGCATTTAAGTTGCTGTTTCAGATCTTCTGTTCTTCCAACAATAATGAACTGTCCTGGTGTATCTACTTCTTGTCTGTTATTCAGTCAAGGTCAACCTGATCTTAAGCCTCTGGAGGTGATGAAGTTCAGGGACAGTACATTGATTAAAGCAGTAAAGTTTCAGGGGAAAGTGCAAACTACCTTCAGGATGGAGCTTGTCCTGTTTACGAAGGACTGTGGCTGTGTGTGATAACAGTTGACTGGAATCACTGTTTGAAGTGATTACCCCCCCCACACACACCTCTACTCAGCACAGGCCACACCTTGAGTACTAGGTTCAGTTTCGGAATCTGCACTAAAAGAAAGACATTGAGATGCTGGAGTGTGTCCAGAGATGGTGAACAGTTTAGAGAACAACTCTCGAGAGAAGCTGTTGAAGGAACTGGGGAAGGAGAAGGGGAAGGGGAAGGGGAAGGGGAAGGGGAAGGGGAAGGGGAAGGGGAAAGGATATTTTAGTTGGAAGAAACTTATAACCATCACCTAGTCCAACCACCTGACCAATTCTGTTCTGACCAAAAATTAAAGCCTATTAAAAGGCATTGTCCAAATGCTTCTTAAGCACTTAATGTTATTTGAAAGATCCAAATATGATAATTTTGGTTTTGTTTTTGACTTCATGAGGTTTTAATTAATTTTAAATTTAGGAACTTTGCCTTTATGAAACAGGAAAGAAAATCCTTTGTAAACCTGACCTAAAGCCGAGTTTGAGGACAGATGAGCTGAAACTGGAGACAACCTGAGTTAATCACAGCAGATACTTCAGGCTGCCACTTGCTCGTGTCACTTCATAAGGTTTTCAATAAGTAATGAGACTAATAGAAACAGGCATCTACATGATGTTTGGAGATGGTTTCAGAATGCATGCTGTGCCTGAATACAGCTTCTCCCACCCTGTACTAATTACCCTTCAACCCATCAAATACAGAAAGAGAATTATAACCTAGCTGGGAAGCCAGCTTTCCACTGGAATAAGGGGGTTTGTGTTGAATGTTAGTGAGCTGGATCTTATGTTTGCAAGACTCTCATTTGAAGATAAGTTATTGTAATTAATTAAATCTCAACCATGTATTGGAAAGGCATTGCAGATAACATTTTCTAAAGTGTTTAGCAAACTTAATGATGAAAAGAGTACATTTCATGCAGAAATTAATGAGCTTCTCCTTATACTCTATTTAAATTGTTGTCATTGATGTAGCCACTCATACTCTTTAAATTGTTGGCATTGATGTAGCCACTCACATATATTGAGTAAAAATTTGAGAAAGAAGAATGGAGAAGAAGTGCCTCTTAATGGTAAGGCAAGGGAATAAAACTGCTGGTGTATTTTAATCTAGCTAGCCTGTCATGAAAGCAAAGTTGTGAGTTTGTGAGCAGCCATGTGCAATGGTTATTGGCAGAATGGACTCATGAACAACAGTCAAGGCACTGTGGCCAAGGCAGGCAAAGGTGAGAAGCTAGATCTTGATCAAAGAAATGATGATGAAGTGGTTGAGAAGAGATCAAGCTGAAATTCAGAGCATATGAAAAAGTTTAGCATGGGATATAGGGAAAGATATTTAGTAGAAACAAAGCTAGGACTAAACAAGGAAGGAACTAGGAGAGAGACACACTTTGCTGCTGCCAGCTGATAACAACTGCTCAGTTACAGTCTCCTGTATTTGGCATATGTGATATTCCCAGTCAGATTCATTGGCTAATCTTTCCTCAGCTCATGGAGAACTTCAGGGTCAATGTCCCTTAACAGAACAATTGCTACCAAGTTGCTACTTGCAGCTCTTGGTTGTCCAAATTAAGCTTAATGGAGGTCAACAGAATGGGAATCTTGGGTGGAAAATTCATCTACACTGCCTAGTTTCCAGGAATTGTCTTCACCAGTATTAGCTGAAGATAAAACCAGCCTGGAAGCCATCTCTTTTTAAGACATGAGTCTGTTTATAATGTATACTGGCTTGCCTTGGAGGGCAATTTGAATCATAGAATAATTGGGGGCAGAGGGCACCTCTGGATGCACTTCGGTGCAACTCCTTTGAGTAAAAGGTCAAGCACTTAGAGAAAGGAATAGAGTGGCAGCTCTGACCTTCTGGTCCTCTAAGCATATACTGGTTTTACAGCACAATTATTCTCACTCAAGTTAAATCATAAATTGTCAGTTTGATTATAACAAATTTAGGTTAATGCCCCTGAACACAGGAGCCCCTCTCCACAGTATATTTGCATCAAGTGTTTTCCTTTTCTCTAATTTTTACATTTTTCCAGTGGTCCATTTTTTGTCCTTTTCTGTCACTCACACATTGTATGACATGCTCAGCAATAAGATTGCAGAAAGGAAAGTGAAGAGGAATGGGGATTTTGGTACTTATCATCTCAAGTAACCATTTCATGTGGAGAGGACTTGCTGTCAAGGAGGAGGAGGAAATTTGCCTGCTGATGGGAAGCAGTGGAAATTGTCCTCTTTTTTATTTACTTGTGTATGCAGCTTTTGCTTTCCCTATTAAATTGCCATTGTCTTGATCCATAAATCTTCCTTCTGTTTTTCTTCCCATCCTTCAGGGGTTCCTCATAAATACCTAAATTTGGATGTATTAATCCCAAATCCAGCCTGTAAAAGGACAGGGCCGAACTGCCTAAATGTAGCTGTCCAGTGTCTCCTGTGGTCACAGCATACCTGAGACTCCTGAATCAGGCTCACAGATATGAGCCACATCATATCAAGATCAGAAGATCAAGAAGAATATCAAGATCAGAAGATCAGCGCTCATCTGATGGGGCAGCTGGTGTCTGAGGGTTACCTGATAGCATCTCACATGCCATTAGATGACTGTTTAGGCAACCAAATCCTAGACTAGCCTTTTACAGTTGCAATTTTAATGTGGACTTCAGGCCATTTTTGTAGATATATCAGACTTGTTCATAGTCTTTCTATGGGAAAACAGGACATATAACAGCTGGCCAGTAACAGCACTATGAAAGAAAAGCAGAGAAAGTCTTGTGTGACAGGATAAGAATAATTGGATTTGACACTAAATACAGTAAGAATAAACAAAACTGTACTGAATTCCTGCATTTTCTTCCTTTATTTCAAGTTGGGAGCTCTTGAAAGAGAGGAAAAAAGTGAGGGAAATAAAGTAATTAGCACTGCTGTGCAGTTTGATGAGCATAAGGGTTTAGTGTTTCTTTAAGAATCAGCAGACACAATTTCCTGGGCTTTATTATATGTAAGCTTGTGGGAAAAAAAAACAAACAAACAAAAAAAAACCCTCTGTTGGTCATAAAAATATATAGATCCCTAGCACTCAACAATGAATCAGCTAATGACTATAGCCCCTTCTATATTTGGGAGTTTAGTCACATAAGTGTAACTAACTGTTGGCTTAGCAATTTTTTTATATCTTCTCCTTTTTTTGCTTCATTTTTTTGGGTTTCTATTTTTATCTTATGACTGAGTTTCCATGCCTGGCTGTAAAGAAGGAACATCGTTTTATTGCAACTTTAAATGACTCTAGAGATGTTTGGGGATTGTGTGCTAAGAACAGGGACTGAGCTCAGAACAATTGTTTGCTTCATGCTATGGAAAAAGTCATTCACTTTCCCAGCTTTTATAATTTTCTGTAGCTGCAGGTATGAAGTGTTTTAAAAACATCTTTTTATTCTCCCTGCTGAGAATTGTCTGTGTTCCAGATCCAAAAGCTCCTCCAACCCCATTACCACAGTTTATGTCTGCACCTGATAATAAAAGTGGATGCAAACTTGAGAGAGAGGTTTGTCAGGCTTGTAAAGGCTACAGCATTCAGAGCTTCTTGACTCACATAGCTTCAGCTGTTTGTGAAACATTGCACTGATGCAGTTGAGAAGCATTGCAGTTGAAAGTGAGAGAGTCACAAAACCGTGACGCATTCTGTGATGTCAAAGAAGCTACTTTGTCTTTGATAGCCTTTTGCGTTGCTACCCATAAAATAATAACTCCTCTTAGCAGTAAAGTACCCAGATGAGTCTCTGAGCCTAGTGAAAATGTATTTGTGAAGCAGGAAGAATAGAAAAACCAACATGCTGAATGAAACCTAAAGCAGATGTAAAGTGGTCCTGTTTAAACTAGACACTCTAAAATATACTACGGACTATATAGCAGAAAATTACACCACTGAGAAAGGGAATCTCATTCCAGCAAATTGTATCAGTGTTTCAGTAGGTTGAGGAGGAATAAATCTTCATCTTAGAACAGAACTGAATCATAGATTAGCACAGCTTGGGTTGGAAGAGACCTTAAAGGTCATCTAGTTCCAACCCCTCACCATAAGCAGGAGTACATAGAATCATAGAATCACAGAATGTCAGGGGCTGGAAGGGACCTTCAAAGCTCATCCAGTCCAACTCTCCTGCCAGAGCATGATCTCCTATACCAGATCACACAGGATTTTGAATATCTCCAGAGAGAGAGACTCCATAACTCCTCTGGGCAGCCTGTTCCAGTGTTCTGTCACCCTCACTGTGAAAAAAATCCTCCTCGTGTTTAATTGAAATTTCCTGTGGCTCAACTTCCACCCATTGCCCCTTGTCCTGTCATTGGGCATCACCAAGCAGAGCCTGGCTCCAGCCTCCTGGCACTCACCCTTTACATATTCATAAACATTGATGAGGTCACCTCTCAGTCTCCTCTTCTTCAAGCTAAAGAGCCCCAGCTCCCTCAATATCTCCTTGCAAGAGAGATGTTCCATTCCCTTAACCATCTTTGTGGCTCTGCACTGGACACTCTCAAGTAGTTCTATTCAAAGTCCCACCAACCAGGCCTTAAACACTTACAGGGATACTCTGGATAGTCTCTTCCAATGTTTCATCACTCTCACAGTGAAGAATTTCTTCCTCATATTTAATTTAAATCTACCCTCATCCTATCACTACACTTCTTGATAGAGTCCTCCATCTTTCTTATAGGCATCTTCATTGGGTCTTTATACAGTGCCCCCCCTTCTTCAGTGGGTCTTTGCTACTGTTGCTGTTAAAGTGTTTGCCACATTGATTTGTTTGCATAAACACCTGTAAAAATTGTTAAAAAAACAAAAATACAGGCTTGTCCCTGTAACAATTCTACTGGCATACACAAGAAGAAACCATATTCTAGCCAACCCTGTAGTATCAATAATGAGTTTACATCATAAGAAGCTCAAATCAAAGCTTGCTGCATTCCTCCCATGCTCTGGAACGGGAACACACATGAACCAGGATCAAAGGTGAGACAGACAGTTCTCCTTGGGCACAGGACATTGAAAAAGAGAACTTGAACCTTGTTATCCCTCAGCTTTATACTGGATATGATGTCCTTGGAATAGAACCTCTTGTGAGTCAGTGTAGGGTCACCTGTCCTGTCTGCTCTGTCCTCCAAGTGCCACCTCTAACTTGCTTGCACCCCAACATAGGGCACAATATCTAGCAATATTTTTGGTCTCCATAGGAACAAGTCTAAACCAGAGACTTTCTGCAGCCCAGCCCTTAGCTGTAACTCTCTCTGTCAGTGTTCTCACTGTGAGAATCAGCCACTGGCTGTGCAAACACACCCTGAACTTCAGAAGGTGCCCTCACTGAGTAGAGGCTGAGCTGAGAAGCCAACTCCCTGACCAGAGAATTGGTTCTGGTTTAGCTCAAAACAGGACACCTGAAAACTCTAACATTTCTTCTTGTTCTATTTCTGGTTACCTGGGAGCAGAGGCTGTTTCCTACCTCAAGGCTGGGGCATTTGGCCATGCTTCTAGAGCACAGATAGGCATGTCTGTTTGTACCAACTATCCTTCCATCAGTTAGACCCAATGCTAGGTGAAAGGAGCCCCAAGTGTCCTGTTACTCCAGAGAAATGTCTCCCTTCTGACTTTGCAGAAGTTATGGACATTTACAAGCTTGATATATAACTTTGTATTTGCCATAGGCTAAAAGACAACCTGTGGTGACTCATAAAAACTTGGAAATGTAATTACTTGTGATACCTCTAAAATTCACCTTTTCTCCCTTAAAATGTCAGGAGAAAATGCAACAGGCAATAAACTTCACAGTAATATGGAAGCTGTAATCTAGCAGGTCTAGGAAACCTACATTATCCTAAATAGCCTAAAGTTATTTAGACCAGTTATCACATCATGAATGTCATTAACATTAGGAGATATGAATATGTACATACAAATCTGTCCTGGTTTTCAGCTGGGATACAGTTAATTTTCTTCCTGGTAGCTGGTATAATGCCGTGGTTTGGATTCAATGTGAGAATAATGTTGATAGCAGGCTGATGTTTTAGGTGTTGCTAAGTAGTGCTTTATCCTAAGCTAAGGATTTTTTCAGCTGCCTGTGCTCTGCCAGGTGCACAAGAAGCTGGGAGGCAGCACGGCCAGGACAGTGCTTGCAAATTAGCCAAAGGGATATTCCATACCATAGCACATTGTGCTCAGTATATAAACTGGGGGGAGTTGGCCAGGGTGGGCTGAAGACTGCTGCGACATTGGTCAGTGGATGCTGAGCAGTTGCACTGTGCATCACTTGTCTTTTCTTGGGGCACATTTCTCTCTGCAGAAATTACTTCCCCCATTTGGAAGACAGAAGGGGGCAGACATTTCCATTTGCTCGTCGTTCGTTTTTGGTATAGTTTAATTTCTCTTTTGGGCGGGGGGGCAGTCAGATAAATACAAAGGATTTTTTGAATCCCAAACCAGGCAGCATTTGGATATGGGCGGAGGTGGGATCCAGCCGGCAGAAGCAACTCTCCTGCGGGAATCAGAGGGACTGACGTGTACCTCTGTCCATGGTTCTGATTCCTGCAAGATAGCTGCCCGGAGCCGCGCGGGACCTCCAGCTTCTCCTCTGCCTGACTAAAAGTTTCCCAGCAGATTTCTGACGGGTTTTATTAACATCTGTGCCAGCACGAGTAGTTATTAATTGCATCTTCTTTGGCAAACCTTCACCCCCAAAGAGGTTTTATGCACTAGCATCCTGACCATTATCTCTCTCTGAGCGTGAGAGTCACTGCAGTCATTCCAGGGAGGAAACTTTCTGTTCTAAACCCATCCNAGGACCCTTCCAACCCCTGACATTCTGTGACTCTGTGATTTTGTAATCTTAATGCCTAGAGTGATGCAGTTTCCCTTTATAGCCAGCAGAACTCTAACTGCTGGAGTCTAGAACAGAGTTAAATCACTGCTAAACTAGACATCTGAATAGGTCAGGTAGGTAATGACTTCAAAATAACTGATTCATTATTTTGCTTATAAAAGACTGTGTCTGCATGGCACAGCTATTTACACTGAAGTTACATAAAGATAATTCCACTCCAAACAAAATCAGCTTGTATTGAAACAATCCAAATTACAACAACCTCTGTCACTCAAGATGGGATTCTTCTTCTACACTACCAAAAAGGAAAATGAGATAGTTGTTCAGACCTGCATTATTTCAGGCTCCTTCTGAAGTCAATGAAGAGAGATTGGTGTATTTGGGGGATGATTTTAAAACAGTGGCCTAATGTAGGAGACATGAACCATCTCCACCTTTACACAAATGATGAAGTCAGTTAGCTAACAAGGAAGAAGACTGCTGCCTTGTTTGGTTGCTTGCAAATATATCTTCTGTGGATGACTCTGGATAACTTTGTCATCAACCCATGTGTTCAAACAAGCTACTCCTGGGCCAGGCTTTGTCTTCCTTGTATTTTCATTCTAGACATTTGTTTGCTTAGTTTCTTATACCTCTACACAAAAGCCTTTTGTTACTCTCTAATGACTCTAACATAATTTCCCAGCTATCATGCAGTCAAAAGCAAACTCAAATATCCTATTACAACTAAGACTATTGTTTTTTCTCTCTTCTAACTTTCATCTAAGTAGATATTTGCCACTCTTGCTAGTGTAATGTCTCAGCAACACATACCTGAACCATGATGAATTCTTGCAAATTCCCTTTAAAAGTGCATAGATTAATTAAAGGTCTGTGGCGTATTTCTCCCTTAAGCCTCTAGGCTGTTAATAAACAGAAGAAAAATCTTATTTCAATAACCTCTCTCCTAATTAGCATTCTTCTCTGCTTTTCCCTGGATATCTTGAACATTTAGTGCTACACTGGAACTCAGTTGGATTGTATTTCCTACAGACAGTGCATAGCCCTCCATGGTGTAACAAGTGATGTCCAATTTTTGGTAAAAACTGCACATGCATGGAAAGCTGATGCCTAAAACTATTCACAGCCTTTCCTTAAAAAAAAAAAAAAAAAAAAAAAAAAAAAAAAAAAAAAAAAAAAAAAAAAAAAAAAAAAAAAAAGGAATAATGAAACAAAAGGAAGAGCAAGGGGAGCAACCTTTGTTCTTCCACGTAGCTCTTGGTCCTTCCTAACCATTTTGATCAAATTGTAACAAAGTATTCATCTGATGTTTTTGTATTCATTTTATTTTTGAAGATGAAAATTGCTACAATTAAATCAGCTACTGCTTCTATATACTAGTGGTTATATAAGCAACTTCCCCCAGTTTAACTTCATGTGTTCTTTCTGCTGTTTCAAGCACAACATTCTAATATTGTCAAAAACTTCAAGCTTGAACGCTGTGAGTGACAAGGGATTGCTTCTGCTTATGGCATACATCAGGATTTGTTCAAGGATGGCTGAATCTGGAGACTTTTCTCCCATTTCATTTGATGTCTTTGAAAAGGGAACTCATTTTCACTGCAAAGTCATTGAAGGCTCCTCAGTAATGAACTTACAAGGTTTATGTGTCACAGCACATTACTGTTCAACCCTTGAGAAAATAACCACAATTATTAGCTTATTTCAGGACCTTCCATTAAATTTGAGAGTACAAATGAAAATACATGAGTCAAATTAATTCAGCTGGCTTTGGAGAGATGATATGTTCAATAGATGTTCTGATAAAAGTATTTGGCTATGTTACTTCATGTACTTGCAAACATCTCTGCCATAGTCTTCTGTGATGTCTTACATTTCACGCCTGAAGAACCTGGTGAAGGTTGCTGCCACCTCACTCCATTCACTATCTGCCACAAGCAGGTAATGGCCAGGGCACTACACTTTTCCAGCAATAGAATTTTGAGTTTTACCTCTGAGGACCACTGTTTAAAACCAGAAACAGTGTCAGACAAATGACTCTGATTGCACAAAGGTTTCTTTTTTTCAGGATTTTTTATGTTTGCTCATTCTGTGAGTATATTTCCAGGTGATTTAGAGGCTTCCTGACATAGATGGGTCTGGAGGATGAAGAGGGTTGTCTACGTTTTGAGGATGTAGACATTAGAAATAAATTCTTTACTATGAGGGGGTTGAGACATTGGGGCATGTTGCATGGAGAAGTTGTGGATGCCTCATCGCTGGAAGTGTTTAAGACCAGGCTGGGTGAGGCGTTGAGCAGCCTGGTCTAGTGGGAGATGTCCCTGCCCATGGCAGAGGGGTTGGAACTAGATAATCTTTAAGGTCATATTTAACTCAAGCCATTCTATGATTCTGTGAAGTCAGAAGAACCTACACATCTCTGGTGATCTGGTCTGACACAGATTCCTCATTTATTTTATCTGAGACTCAATGCTACAGCCATTAATTGTGGATGGATAAAGGAGACACAAATATGCTATCAATGTCTTCATGTTAAATTTGTTGGATTAAATGATGGATTTAAGAACTGGAATGTAGCCTCAAACTTGGTAGCACTGCTGGGAAAAGAGAGGACTGCTGCTAACTTTCTTGATATTGGATAAAATTAATCCTGGCATCATTAAGCTGTTTTATTTTTTTATCTCTTCTTTGCTTTCTCTATTGACTGAGTTGTAGAAGTCTCACTCCTGGTTTGTATCTGCCCTGCTCTTCAAGCCCTAGTTCCTGAATGAGGCAGTAAATTCACTTGAATTGTGAACTTCAGTATCTCACTTATTCCATTGTCAGGTGCCTAACAGCTTTGGTAGTGCTCGTCCATCTCAGGCTAAGTATTTTTTTTTCTCTCCTGGGTGTGTGCTGAAGCCTTTAGCACTGTTGCCATTTAGCCAGCTCAATGAAATCAGCACTTCTGTGTAGAAATCAAAGACTACTCCACTGTGAGAGTCTCCATTACCATAGGTTGGGCTTCAGGTCTTATTCCTTATGATGAGGAGGCTTTGAAACTTGTTCTCTGAGGATAAACCCCTAATGCCTACCAGCTCACTAGACTATCCATCTGTTTAATGAAAACAAATGGTCTTGTAATGAAGAGTACTGAGGCCAGATCCATGACTGCAAGCAATCAGTATTCCTCTAATGACTTCTGTGATGATTTAAGAATACTAACTGACCATCAGGTCACTGGAGCATTAAGTCAGTGTTACACAGGAGAACAGGAATTCCCCATATTGTTGTTGGGTAGGTCTGTGAAGGGCAGTGTGTATGATGTTCATTTTGGTAGTGCAGCCTTAGTTCTGGTTCACAATAGGATTGTTTTCTTTCCCCAGTATGGAGTCATTCAGTAGCCTGTGTGCTCAACAAAGACACAGCCTGCATTCCAGCCTCTTGCCAACAGCTCCATGGTTTGTGATTGGGTTGGTCTTCGTTGTTGGGGCTTTGTTTCTGTGATATAGTGATATAAACAATGCTGAACTGAATAACTGTGGTGCACAAGCCTGAGGGTTGCATGTGTTTTTAGCATATGCCTGGGTTGGTTGTTTTGTTTTTTTTTTTTCCATTTGGCTTTGTAATTTGGATATGTGTTTAGTTTATGAAATAAAAAAACACTGATTTTCCAGAACTTGGGATTAAACTTGGAATTACTAATTGAAAATATGAGCACTTACTGGTGGTCTTCATATTTTCATCCCTTCCATTTGTGCTAGTGCTCCAGATGGTTTTGAAAATGTGTCTGAAAATTTATCTGAAATAGCCAGAATATTTTTTCCTACTAAATCCTCATCCATGCTGTCTGTCCTCTGCCACCATGCATGTCTGTCCTCTGCAACATTGTCACTGTCAGTCTCTGTTGAGTCTGTCCCTCATGCTGAAACTGAAGGGGCATCAGCAGGCAACAGAGTGGTCTGATACAACATCTGTGACGTAAATGGACAAAAGAAGGAATAAAGGAGAAATGCTCCAGTCCCCTCAGCAGCTTTATAGCTTTCACTGGACTCTCTTCAGTAGTTCCTTCCCTGTCTTGAACTGGGGAGCCCAGAACTGGACCCAGTCCTCCAGATGTGGTCTCACTAGAGGAAAATAAATGGGGAAGAGAACCTCCAGTCTCTGGTAACACTCTGCTTTACACACCTCAGGACACCATTGACCTTTTTGCCCACAAGAGCACATTACTGGCACAATGTCCACCAGGTGTCCCAGGTTCTGCTGCAAAGAGCTGCTTTCCAGCAGGTCAAACCCTATCTTTTACATTTGCTTTGAGAGATTTAAACATTTTTAAAAAAAAATAAAATAAATAAATTCTCTGTGAAACAGGATTTGTACAAAAAGAGAACATTTTCAGCACTATTGCAAACAGTGTAAGCCAGGATTATCTCCCAGAAAGAGTTTGTATCACACCTAGAAGAATGGTGTGCTTGTAACCAGTGCTTATTCTAGGATAACAACAAAAGAATTGTGAGTGTGTATCTGAATTTTACCTAAATGTTCTAATTACATTCAGAGTATCCACAGAACCAAGATGCTAAATGAGATTCTGATTCAACAGCTGCAGAGATAAAAATAACATCAACCTACCCATCTTTTCATAGTTTTCTGCTTGCCCCAACAGCTGGTGCCAGACTCAGACAGCACAGAAAATGCAAGAAAATGGAGGTGGGTTGGACTAAACACCAGCAGAGTATTTGGACTTCCTCCATGGTCTGGATCCTAACATGGGGTGAGACTTTTGAAACAGCGCAGCTGAGAGCAGCTAACTTGAGCAAGCTGAGATTTCACAGCTCACTTTCCAAAATCACTTATTTATATCAGATTTCAGCCCAATCCAAACCCCTGGATCTCACACTCTAGACACCAAAACCCAGGGGGAAACAGTCAGCTGTTTAACCTCACCCTGCTGATCTTTAGACAGAGGATAAACAAGATTCCCTCTTTATTTTGCAAGGTTCCTGCCCTCAGGATACTAAACCATTTTTTCCTCTTATCCTGGATCTCTGTTTATATTTTGCCTCCAGTCCCTGTATGTTTTGGGATTACAAACTTTCTTAGACAGGTGTAATTTGATGGGAAAAGCAGATGTGAAGTAGCAAAGCTTTCATGCAGTTTATGTTGGAGACCTTGTGGCTCTTCAGTACTTAAAGAGGGTCCATAAGAAAGATGGGGGCAGACATTTTTAGCTTCCAATGGTTCTATGTTCCATTTTTACCCTCTACTGTTCAGCAGGGCTGATATCCCCAGACTTCTTTGTAACAATTGCAGACTTTTCATAGCTGGGCATGAAAATCCAAAAATATCACTCTCATAATTAAGAACCATATGGGTGTTGCATACTAACAACCATAGTTAAGCTTGCTGGGCTAAGTATACCACTTCAGCTTTAGCTGAAGAAACTACATGTCTTTATCCATGATGTCTACATGTCCTTTCAGAGTTTCTATAGCTTCTTATAATTTCTTTCATCCACCTGGTTTCAGAAAGCAAACAAAAAAGTCCCCCTGACTCTAAATTTGATGTCATCATTCTACCGAATAACCTTAATATCTATTGTGGGTTATGCCTAGTGTTAGACAAAACCATGTCTGAACTGGCTCGTGTCCAAAGTCAGTACCTTTCACCATATGCAAAGCCAAAGGTATTTAGAAAAATATATAGCTTGAAGCAGCATTCCAGCCCAAACCCTACACCTCTCATAAGAAGAAATAACTGAGAGTATAAACAAGAGACTGTTTCCTGTAGCCAACATCCTGTAAGGTTCCCAAAACACTGCAACTGGAACCTCACCCTGAAAGCCAAGCATGTTAAAGATACTTCAGGGAGTAATTTCAATTGGAATTAATTTTCTTATAGCTCTTTAGAAGCTCTAGCCCAGATGTGAATCTTTGGATTTTATGAGTCAACCCAGCTGACTCCTAAAAGTGTCCCAATGTAATCCCAAGACAGATTTGCTTTACCTAAAGACACAGAAGGAGCCCTGTTTGAGATATATCTCACCTAAGATTATTGAAGACAGGTAAGGGCACTTTCATCAGAAATTATCCTGCTTTCCTTCACACTTCATGGAGACAAAGAGGCATTTTGAGATTCTGCCTATCTGTCCATATTTAGACATCTAATTTAGGCAGAAGCAGATCATTTACTACCCCTCACGGGTTTCTGTTGGCCAGAAAAAGAGCTGAGGTTTGTCAGCTCAGTGGCAGATATCAAACAAACACCACTCTCTATGGTCTGAATAGTCACAATTTGCAATGTGTACCTCAAAGGCTCTCATCTTTTCACCACCTAACCCTTCCTGGTTCTGGTTTGGTTGTCTGGATGTGACCTCTACCAGGGTTAAACTCATGAGGTTTAGATTTTTCGGCAACCAGAGCAAAAAATCTCTCCTGTTATCCAGAAATCTCTGACCAAGCAGCTCCCAAGCTTGTCCCACTTCTTCTCTCTCCCATAGTCTTAATATTGCTTTGGTTTACACTTTCAGGCTGGCCACTCTGCTTTGGCCCTTAGTTCCAGCAATATAGAATATATGTTATTTTTGGTAAGGATTACAATAATCCTGCTTATCTGCTAAATATCTTCAGCTGAGCCTTGAGCTTCCTCCTCCTTGCCATGACCAGTTCCCTTCTAACAGCACACTGATGTGTCCCCACAGTGACATTCTCTAATTTTTTGGTGGGGGTTGAATTTCCTTTCAAGATGAGAACACCCTGGAGAATGCACTGGCTCTCAGCCACAGCTCACTGGTATCCTAATTCTGCTTGTTGACAAATACATTTCTGCAAATGGGTGTTAAGCAGATTGAGAATGTGATTGCCTTCTGCTGGTAGAGCCTTCTTCCACCCTGTGGACTTCTCTTTTGGAGTAATTTCTCTCTAAAGATGACACTCACTGACATTCATTGTCCTCCTTCTTCCCAGAGGGGAGCTGGCACAGACTTCAAACAGCATCTCTAACTGCACCAAGGCAGCCCTCACCACTGATACTAGTTTGAGTCTGCAAAACGTCTTGCTCAGGTCATCACCACCATTAACTCCTACTTTGTGCTTTCCTCTGGAGAGCTCAAAATGCTTTGCAAAAGAAAGGGCTATCAGCACTGCTCTGCAGATGGGAAAACCTGGGGTCCCAGTTCATCCAAGCTCCAACCTGAGGTTCAAGCAGTTCCCTGCCAGATTACCTGCTCTGTCAATTTGCTGGGGATTATCTTCCCAGCAGAGCTGGTGGAAAAGAGTGTATGAGCTCTCATAAATCACTTCAGGTTGAAGTTCAGGAGCTGAGCTCTCATGAATCACGTCAGGGTGAAGTTCAAGAGCTAAAATGAAGTCCTTTCCCACACCTGAGCACCTCAGACATGTGCACATAGGCTGTTCTGCCGTGCAGAGTCTAAGTGCCATCAAGGTAGCAGGGAGAGATCTGACCATGGGTGTAAAGTCATCGAGAGAGATTACAAGCTTGAAGGGCTGCTTCTTGCCCTTGTTATGTCATCCTGGAAAGTCAGATGGACCCAACAAGGCCATATTCTGCACCTAGTTACATCTATCCCATAACTATTGCATCAGTCCTACCCTGAGGCTATCTATTCACCATAGACAGGACCTTACTCTTTAAGTACCATCCTGCGCTGTCTGCCTTCCAACCCACACAGCACGGCAGGCACAGCTGAAAACCGCACAGCTCATTCAAAGAGACACAATTCAGGTTTTTGCTGTGGTACTAATTCAGAAATTGTTCAGACTACATCTCCCATTCACTGGTAACCCAAAGCTGTCATCAGGAGAAATCCTTCATGCCATCTAAGGTGTGACGCTGTTGGAGTGTGACTCATCAGGCATATTTTGGGATTAATTGAACCACAGCCTAAGGGGTCCCTAGGGAAACCAAGTCAGACGTTGGTGTCTAGAACTATGTGGAATGAATCTCATCTTTAGGCTGATTGTTTCTGCATTTTATCTTCTCTGTGGCAGCACTGTTGCTTCACCAACCACCCTTTCTCACTCTGAGGAGCATAAAAATGCCTGTTTGCATCTTGCTAGTGTATACATCTATGTCCCTACAATGCAGAGGGGTCAGCTGCCACAGGTAGCTGATGGCTTGGGAGTGTAACTCCCACTTGGCTTTGTGCCTGTAACACCTTTAATCACATCTGAACATTTTTACCCAAAACACTGACAGCTTCAGTCTCTTCAAGGGAGATCACAATGCACAAAACAGTTCAGAGACAGAAAGATTCATCACTGTGAGAGCAGCTGCGGACACAAAAATGACTGACTGACTTCTCAGAACCATTGTCAAGGGAAAGAAGAAAACCAGAAAAAGACATTTAAATAATGATACCAATTTTCTTCATAAACCTTTTAGCAGTACCCTTTGGTTAATTCTGGTCCAAAGTTTCTCACTGGAATCATTGATGATGTCTGACAATTAAAGGCATCCAAATGGATACATTTAATTTACCTTTTTGTCATGTTGCAGTGCTTAAAGAGATCTAAGACAGATGACATCAGAGAGGATTAGTCATGCATCCAGAAGCAAAAAACCTTCCTTAAAAAGGAATAAAAAAAACTCTTTGTGACTACCTTTTAGAAAATTCCTGGGAGGTTATTTGAGAGATCATAAGAGACCAGAACTCTGTTGCAAATAATTAGACTGGTTGACAGTAGCTGAACATGAGCCAGCAATGTGCTGACAAAGAAGGCCAGCAGGATTCTGGCTTGTGTCACAAACAATGTGACAAGCAGGACTAGGGACGTGATTGTGCCCCTGTACTTGGCACAGCTGAGGCCACACCTTGGATACTGGGTTCTGTTTTGGGCTGGATACTGGGTTCTGTTTTGGGCTTCTCACTATAAGAGGAACATTGAGCTGCTGAAGAATGTCCAAACAGCAACAAAGCTGGAGAAAGGGCCTGGAGAAGAAGTCTTGTGAGGAACAGCTGAGGGAAGTTGGTCTCTTCTCCCTAGTATCAAGTTATAGAACTAGAAGAAATGACCTCAAGCTGTGCTAGAAGATCTTTAGATGGGATATTAGTAAAAATTTCTTTACTGAAAGAGTGGTCAGGCATTGTAACAGACTGCAAAGAAAGGTAGTGGAGTCTCCATCTCTGGAGAAGTCAAAAAAATGTGTAGACATGCACTTTGGAACATGGTTTGATCACCACAGTGATGTTGGGTTGACAGTTGGACTTGATGGTCTTAAAGGTCTTTTCCAACTGAAACAATTATGTGATTCTCTGTTTTGATTTTTAGTCTGAATAAGCATATGAGAAGTGACCCAAAGCTAAGAGGGACTAAAGGAATCCCACATCTTTTAACTTCCTTCCTTCATGTTTGAGCCATCAATACTTCTGCTGGAGAGCTTCACTAAAGCCATTGAACAGCTTGTGTCAAATTGGCATCTCAGGATGATGAAGTAAATGCTGAATTCCCAAGGAATCAGTTGTCAGTGGTGTGGATTGATTTTGTGCACTTGTTTCTTCTTTTGCCACTCGAGGAGTGAATCCATGAATGTGAACAGGACCCTAATGAGGTTGCAGAGCATCACTCTGAGAACATATTGAGTCCACAGGCAGCAATGATTGCTCTTAATGAATCTTCATGTTTCAATTGTATTTACTTTAGCGTAATAAATCAATAGTGCACACTGTGGCAGCTGGAGGACTGCTGCCTATACACCCAAGCGAAATCAGAAATGTCAAGACAAGTGCTCAGGATGCAGAATCATACAAACAAGCCTAGAAAGGACCTCAAGAAGTGATGTAATCTATTCCTTCTCCACGCTAGCCAAGCCCAGGCCTGAGAAATATTTCTCTGACCTGTGAAAAGCTCAGCATTCCACACTCCAAGGACGCAAAATATGACTCACGTAACTCACTCTAACCATGCAACCAACACAAACTGATTGGGAATATAACCATTAATCTCTTTCCCTTTTTTAACCCCACCCTCAGAAATGGATGTATCAGCATAAGGAAGTATGAAGCTCTGTGGGTGGGGGTGGGAAAATCCCAGGGATCTGGGAGCTGGCTGCTGGTACAGGGCCTGGGTGTTATGTTGCCTTCCTCAGCATATTTGCATGAGACATGTGCCCTGGAGCCCTGACAATTTTGGGAGCCCTTTTCTCAATTCCTTTTCATTTCTTCACATCCCTCTTGAGTTAGAAGAGGTAAGGGAGATCAAACCTGTCTGCAGGATTTCAGGACTGACCTTAGAAAGGCACAGCAGTAGAAAGACAACTTGATCTGCAGGACACGCTGACCTTCATGAATGCTGATATAGGCTTAGCCTTAATTTCAGTGGGAGCACAGAACGCCCACTGTGAGATCCAGGTCCTTTTAGCAGGGCAGCTGCTCAGATATGGACATGTATGTATTAACATCAGAGTGACCTGAAGCATACACAGAGGACTCCTCAGGCTGAACTGGGTATTACAGAATCATAGAATCAACCAGGTTGGAAGAGACCTCCAAGCTCATCCAACCCAACCTATCACCCAGCCCTAGCCAATCAACTAGACCATGGCACTAAGTGCCCCATCCAGGCTTTTCTTCAACACCTCCAGGGACAGTGACTCCACCACTTCCTTGTCTTATTCTATAACAAAAAAGGCATTTTGGACCAGAGATAAGGACTAAGAACCAGGATTCAAGTGCATTGTCCATCACAAACTACTTGGATTGTTTCAGACAAATTCTTAAAGGCTCTAATCAGACTATCTGTTACAGGTACAAATCCCATGTGCTTTTAATTCAAGAAAGCAAAATACGTGACTCAAAATTTACAGTTTCTATTTCCATTTGCCTGTGTAGTCAATGAAAAGAGTTATTCATGGCATCTAAAGTCATCTGTAGCTATCTTAGGACATGTGAATGTATTCTTTACTTTTTCTATGGCTTTTCTGTGTCCATGTAGCTATTTTGCACTCCAAGAAGGTGTCACAAGCCCCTCTGCATTCCACTTGTAATATACTGAGGTAATATGACAGAGAATATCAGCTTCACAGATGGATCCCTCAAGCACTGACAAATACTTCAGAGAAGGTTGCCAGTAAAAGCACAAATCTTGCTACCTTTCTGTTGGTTTGTACCCTATCATTGACATTAGTTTGTACTCTGAAGCATGAGTTATTTATTCTGTTTGACACTGCTGCAGATCCATCCCATCATCCACCGACTGTCATAGATGATATGGTCATCCATTAAAACTACCTACAAAGAAATGCTCTCCCTCTTACCCATACATTTGTCTTTACCCTTATCAGGAGCAATTAACTCCTTGGGTTACTTATTGTCTCTCTAATTAAACAACCTTCCTTTCACTAAATTTAAATTAGTTTTATACCTTCTTTCCTCAGTGTTGGTTTTATCAGTATTAGAATATGTCTGCTTTATCTCAATGCATGTTTTCTCAATATTAATTTTGTATTTGTCTCTCAGGATCTCCTCACATTCATTTCCTCACTCTCTGCCTTCCCTCTGCCTCTGGTTGAAGTCTTTCCCTGTCAACAGTGATTGCCATTACCTACCTTTGAAGGTCTACTCAATCTTTTAGGAGTTGAGGCAGCCAGAAAGGGAGAATAGGGATGAATTTGTCATACTAGAAGGCACATATCTCCCTTTGAGCTATTTGTGCAAGCTTCAAGGTCTTGCAATGACAGGACAAGGGGCAATGGGTTTAAACTGGCAGAAGGGAGATTGAAACTGGATGTTAGGAGGAAGTTCTTTGCAGTGAGGGTGGTGAGACACTGGCACAGGTTGCCCAGGGAGATTGTGGCTGCTCCCTCCCTAGAGGTGTTCAAGGCCAGGTGGGATGAGGCCTTGAGTGAGATGTGCTAGTGGGAGGTGTCCCTGCCTATGGCAGGGGGTTGGAACTAGATGATCTTTGAGTTTCCCTTCCAACCTTACCATTCTATAATTCTATGACTCTCTTTTTAGCCAATGTCAGACCAGTCTAAATCTTTGGAGTTCAGTTTCTAATAATAAGGGTGACAAATCAGCAGCATACACACTGAAAGAAGTGGGTTCACAGCATCACAGGGTGTCAGGCGTTGGAAGGGACCCAAAGAGATCATCGAGTCCAACCCCCCTGCCAGAGCAGACCATACAATCTAGCTTAGGTCACAGAGGAACACATCCAGACACCCCTTGAAACTCTCCAGAGGAGAATCCACAACCTCTCTGAGGAGCCTGTTCTAGTGTTCTGTGACCCTTACAGTTAAGAAGTTCCCCCTTGCGTTGAGGTGGAACCTCCTGTGCTGCAGCTTCCATCCATTGCTCCTTGTTGTATCCCAGGGAGCAAGTGAGCAGAGCCTGTCCCCCACTCCTGACCCCCAGCCCTCAGATATTTATAAACATTAATTAAATCCCCTCTCAGTTCTCTCTTTTCCAGACTAAAAAGCCCCAGGTCCCTCAGCCTCTCCTCATCAGGCAGTGCTGCAGTCCCGTAAGCATCCTTGTCGCCCTCCACTGGACCTTCCCCAGCAGATCCCTGTCCCCCCTAAACTGGGGTTCTCCATCTCTTGACACTTTCAGGCACAAGCTTCTCACCTTCCTAGGAGCTATGCTTCCCCAACAGACTACTGAACTCACTGTAAGAAGTCCACAGTCTCAGCAATTTGTATATCTTAGACTAAAAATGCTTCGTAGAGAAGAATGAATTACTCTGTGGAGAGAGTAATCCCTTTCCACTGACTGCAAAAGGAACAGAGGGAGCCCAGATCTCTTTGGAGCAGGTAGTCTACCTCAAACCTTGCTGTTTAAATAATAGTGAGGCAAGTACCATCCCATGTACCGTGTAAGAGATCAGGGTGGATGAGATAAGGATTCCATCTGGCCTTTATATCCCTGAAAATCACTGAAATACGACCTGATTCAGGGACTGCTTTCTCACACAGTCAGTTAACTTAACCAATCTCTGCAAGAAACTAAAGCCAGCTGAGACTTTAAAAAGCATATGTAGAGTTAAACAGTATGATTTAAAAACACTGGAGAGTTTTGGGGAAATAATTTACATTTTCTGCTTCAGAAATAAAACAACCAAAAACGGGGATTAGGAAGAAACTACTTGTATGACTAAATTACCCTAGAGCTGACCACTTCAAGACTCATACTGCAACCAAACCAGACCTGTGTCATTTTATGCTGTAACTTTTTTAACACACTTTTTAATATTTTTATCAACAGAAGCTTCACCAGCAGAGATAAAAAAAGTAATTTTCCTACTCAAGTCAGTGCTGGTCGGGCCACAGCTGGAACTCTCTGCTCAGTTTTGGTTCCTACTGTACAAAAAAGGGCATGGACAGGCTGGAAAGCATCCAGGGAAGGGCCATGAAAATGATCCAAGGACTGAGAAGCTGCCATGTGAGGAAAGGCTGAGAGAACTGGGTTTGCTCTGATTTCAGAAAAGCAGGCTTATCACCATGTTCCAGTATTTAAAGGGTGCCTACAATGAAGATGAAGACTCCAGCTTTACAAAGAGTCACATGGAAAAGATGAGAGGCATTTGGTACAGGTTATTCCTGGAGAGACTCATGAGGAAAATTTTGCATTGTGTTAGGATCATGGATGTATAGAATCATTGAATGATTTGGGCTGGAAGGAGCTTTTCAAAGGTCATCTAGTTCAATTTCCCTGCAATGAGCAGAGACATCTTCAACTAGAGCAGGTTGCTCAGAGCCCCATCCAACCTGACCTGGAATGGTTCCAGGGATGGGGCATCTCCCACTTCTCTGGGCAACCTGGGCCAGTGTTTCACCACCCTCATTGTAAAAAAAAAATCTTCCTTCTATCTAGTCTAAATCTCTCTCTTTTAGTTTTAAATCATTCCTCTTTGCTCTATTGCAAGAGGAAGTGCTAAAATGTCTGTCCCCATCTTTCTTACAGGTCCCTTTTAAGTATTGAATTGTTATAACAAGGTTTCCCTGGAGCTTTCTCTTCTCCAGGCTCAGCAACTCCAACCCTCCCTGCCTTTCCTCATAGCAGAGATGTTCCAGCCCTCTGGTCATTTTCATAGCCTCCTCTGGATCCGCTCCAGTAAGTTCATTTCCTTCTCGTGCTGAGGACCTCAGAGCTGGACACAGCACTGCAGGTTTTTAGCAACTTGAAAAGTCTGTCACATGCTTATCAAAGACAGCCTGTGGGACCAAACAAGCCATGATTTGATCCAGTATAGTAACATCCTATTTAAATTTTCCTTAGACAGCTGTAATTGAAGCAGAGCCTTCTTCACAAGGCAAATTTCCATGTTGGATATTTTTTAAAGTCCAGCATCAAAAGAGAATGTTCAATACTACTAAATGAGCTTGAAAAATGAATCTAGGGACATAGTCTTCCATTTCTCCTCCCAAATGAGCATGTAATTAAACATTCTTTTTGCATTTGAGTAATTTCGGCGAGTTTCAAGCCTCTGGGCTATATTCTGAAGTGGAAGATTGATTTTATAGGGGTTTTGATGAAAAAAATAGCTCTATTTTTGAAATTGATTCCATTTCTGTACCACATCTGAGTGAGATTCATCCCCCTTATGATTTCAATGACTTCACTGGAGATTGATGTGAATTAAATACGACTGGTGGTGCCTCATAAATTTCCAGATACCCATATGGTAAATTGTCCTGCACAGTTACAGGACCTGTGGCTTTGGATGTATTTACAGCTAAGAGTATTGCAACGTGACAGATCCTATTAGAGGGGATTGTCACTGACACACGACTGAAGTGCTGACTTTGCAGATGGCCTCCTCTGCTCGCAGTGATCAGACAGCTGGTGTAGCTGTGGCAATAAAACACACCTCAAGCTGTCCTGTCCCCAAGAAAGCAAATGGTCTCTTGGGGTGCATCACGGAGAGTGTGGCTGGCAGATCAAGGGAGGTTCTTCTCACACTCTACTCTGTCCTGCTGAGGCCTTGCTAGGAGTATTGTGACCAGTTCCAGGCTCCCCAGTTCAGGTGGGACAGGGAACGACTGGAGACAATCCAAGAGAGGCCCACAAAGATGATGAAGGGACAGGAACACCTCTCTTACAAGGAGAGGCTGAGAGACCTGGGGCTGTTTAACCCAGACAGATGGGGGGACCTATCAGTGACTATGGATATCTAAAGGATGGAGGTCATGAGGATGGGACTGGGCTGTTCTTAGTGTTGCTTGGTGATAGGACAAGAGGTAACAGGTACAAAGCAGGACACAGGAGATTGCACTTGAACTTAAGAAGAAACTTCTTTACTTTGAGGGTGCTGATGCCCTGGAGCAGGCTTCCCAGAGAGGTTGTGGAGCCTCCTCAGCAGACCTTAAGAACCCATCTGGACACATTCCTATGTAATCTGATCTAAGTGTAGCTGTGTTAGCAGGAGGNTCAAACCAGCACACACCATTCCATGATAGGCAAAACATCAACAATCCAGTCATGCATGGCATAACAAGTGAACTAATTGCATCATTGTGGTGATGTGCTCAGGTTAATTAACCAATTAGCTTAGTAAATAATTCATTAATTAATAGGAGCATCATGCTCACCTCCTGTTTTCATTTGACTGTAGACATGTGGTCTGCTTACCATCTCCCAAAGCAGCACAACATTGCACTTCTTAGGAGTCACCCACTTTGTGGGTGTTTGTCAGTCCAGGGAAATCCTGGAAACACTCTAGGTCAGGTTGTTTGGGACTCTGAGCAACCTGCTCTGTTTGAAGATGTCCCTGCTCACTGCAGGGGGTTAGGCAAAATGGTCTTTAAATGTCCCTTTGAACCCAAATTGTTCTGTGCTTATATGATGCTACAGTCTACCACATTCAGACCAAAAGCAGGATCACCCTTCAGGAGCTGATTCAGCTCATTATGGAAAGAAACAACCCACTTCTGCTTTTCAGGACTCAATCTGTGTTCCCAAAAACTGGTCAGATTTGGAAATTGAGCTGCCCTTCAGATTTATTTCTCATCATATTGGTGTGGGTTTTCTCTGCTGCCTTTACTGCAATCAATCTTTTCTTCTGTTGATCTAGCTTATCAATGTGGCATACTGATGGGATATAAATAGTTTGCTGATTAACCCAGTACTGGAATGCTGGCTATGTCTGCATGAAAGCCTAGCTAATTCTTGAACTCTAGATGGTGCTTTCCTTAAGCCACCCTCTATGCGAATATGAAGGACTTGAAATTTCTACAACACTGGAGCTCAGCCCAATGGGATCACCTGGCCAGCATGGGAGGGCAGAGTCCTGGCACTCCCTGGCATGTCACATGAAACAGCCCAGCTGCCAGAAATCAAGCCCTGAGCAAACACACACCTTGTGACAATGTTGAGCATCAGACCTGTAAGTCTCATGGCCACAATCAAAGTATTTTGCCACACAGAGCTCGCTACAGAGCATGCAAAATTCATGTGCCTCAAAATAAACACAGTCGCAAGTTCTCCGCAGTGTATGAGGTGAACCTCTTGAGGCTCACCAAGGCTAAGTGCAAGGTCCTGCACCTGGGTTGGGACAAATGTCACCAACAACACAGGATAGGGGATGATGTGATAAAGAGCAGCCCTGTAGAAAAGGACTTGGGGGTGCTGGTGACATGAGCCAGCAATGTACAGCCCAGAAAGACAATCAGATCCAGGGCTGCACCAAAGATGCATGGTCAGCAGGTCAAGGGAGGTAATTCTGCCCCTCTACTCTGCTCTGGTAAGATCTCACCTGGAGTACAGTGTCCACGTCTGGATTACTCACCACACAAAGAACATGGACCCAGAGGGGGCCCAGGAAGATGATCCAACCAGGAAGAGGCTGGAGCACCTCTCCTACAAAGACAGGCTGAGAGAACTGAGGACATTCAGCCTGGAGAAGAGAAGACTCCAAGGAGACCTTATAACAGCCTTCCAGTACCTGGAGAGGACCTACAAGAAAGCTGGGGAGGGACTGTTTAGAAGGGCTTGTAGCAATAGGATGAGAGGCCAGCATTTTTAACCTAGAGCAGGGTAGATTTAGGTTGGACATTAGGAAGAAGTTCTTCACAGTGAGGGTGGTGGAACACTGAAACAGGTTACCCAGGGAGGTGAAGGATGCTCCCTCTCTGGAGACATTCAAGGTCAGGCTTGATGGGGCTCTGACCTGCTTTGGTTGGGGATGTCCTTGCTTACTGCAGGGGGGTTGGATTAGATGACCTTTAAAGGTCCTTTCCAACCAGTGCTTTATGGTTCTATGCTATCTGTGTGAATATTATCACTGTTATGAAATCGATGTGAAAGAAGATTGTAGGTACATAATATGCCAAAGCTTTACAGCCTAACCTCTATAAATATTCTTCTGATTGTTTCCATAATGTGATTATTAATCTACTCATGACTGGGTAAGGAAAAGAATTTTTTTAATTCCTCCTAATTATGATCATGGGTTTCTTCCATTTCTTTGAACAGTGGAGAAATGGAGAAGTTTTATCAGGCTTTAGAAATGAATGTAATAAGACAGATGACACTAATATATGTAGAGTTTTTATAAGATCATTCATCATTTTTAATTCTGCACCAAAACCAACGTACATGCTTAGAATCATAGAATTGTTTCAGTTGGAAAAGACTTGTGAGATCATTGAGTCTGTCAACCACTGTTTGTGGCAGAGGATCTCAAGTCGATGATCATCCTTTGAAGGAGCCCACAGGTCACTTTTTCCCTGTTTCCCAACCCAAAGTGAAAGTCAGTCCAAGCAAATAATTTCAGCTCAGCTCAGATTGTTATTGTTTGTATAACTGTTGCACTTAGTGGCTTTATTGATTGAACAAATAAACCTAAAATCTATCTAAAATAAAGGGATAAAAAGAAAAGGGATAAAAAGCTTGCTGAAACAGCTGGAGTAAAGAGCTCTGCCAAATTTGAATTGAAGGTCCTGCTTAACAGCCTGTCCTGTCTTTCTGAATTAAACCTTCAACAACACAGTGTCTGAGGGCTTTTCAGCATCAAGATTTGCATTCCATGTGGGGACCAATGATGAGTGACACTCCTCAAGGGTTGGTTTTGGGACTGTTGCCATGTAATATCTTTGTTGGTGACATGAACAGAGAGATTAAGTACAACCTCAGCAAGTTTGCTGGCCACATTGTGCTGTGTGGCACAGTCAACTGGCCAGAGGGATAGGATGTCATCCAGAGAGACCTGGACAAGTTTGAAAGGTGGGCCCATGCAAAATTCATGAGGCCAAGTGCAAAGTTCTGCCCCTCAGTCAGGGTAATTCCCAGCATAAATACAGGCTGGGAGATGAGAAGATTGAGAAAAGCCCATCAAGAAAGGACTTGGGAGTGTTGGTGGATGAAAAACCAAGTATGAGCCAGCAGTGTACAATCACAGCTCAGAAGCTATGTCCTGAGTTGCATCTCCAGGAGCATGGGCAAAAGGCTGAGGGAGAGGGTTCCACTCCTCTGCTCCACTCTCATGTGATCTCACCTGGAGTACTGAATCCAGCTCTGGAGTTTTCAGCACAAAAAAGATGTGGACTTTTTGGAGCAGGTCCAGAGGATGGCCATGAAGAAGATCAGAGAACTAGAACCCCTCTGCTGTGACAACAGGCTGAGAGAGTTTGAGTTGTTCAGACTGGAGAAGATAAATCTGTTGAGAGATCTTATAGCAGCCTTCTAGGACTTAAAGGCATTCTACAGAAAAGATGAGGAGGGACTCTTCATCAGGGAGTGTAGTAACAGGAAAAGAAATAACAGTTTTAAAGTGAAAGAGAATGGATGTAGATTCACTATTAGGAAACATTTCGTTGCTGTGAGGGTGGGGAGACACCGAAACATATTGCCCCAAGAAGGTGTGGATGCCCACCCCTGGAAGTGTTCAAGGCCAGGCTGGATGGGGCTTGGAGAAACCTAGTCTAGTGGGAAGTGTTCCTGCCCCTTGCAGTGGGGTTGGAATTAGATAGTCTTTAAAGTCCTTTCCAACAATTTTAACACTTACTATCTCAAGAACTACAACCAGAGTTTGGAAGGGGAAAACTTCCTTTGCCACAGTACCCAAGTCTTGCTCAGCCTTAGCTGTCTGTTCAGAAAGGCAGAAATGAATTGCAGATCCTGTATGCTGTTTGCCACACTCACATAGCTATGATGGGGCATCTCAGATGATATTGTCTGCCTGTGTTTGAGCAAACAATTGCCACCCAGAAAGCCCAACTAGGAGGTTGTATAAGGGAGCAATGCTCCTTCATATGTACAAAAGACACAGTGGCTCCAGTAAAGCCGGAAGATTTAATCTAGAGATGCAAGCCATGGTGCACTGTGATAACACTTCACTGTTTACAGGCTGGCTTTTGGCAGGGAGTGTGCTTGCTTTTGTGGCCACAATTAAAGAAACACATGTAAATACTGACTTTTATTATGGGGCCTTTTGATATCTAGGAATAGACCAAGCCTTGCCCAACATGAAGAGCGCAGGTGATGTAGAGCGTGCACGATGTTGTGTTTTGCTATTCTGCCCATCCCCAAGGATGAGACTCCTTGGAAGTTAATGTGGTGAGTGGCACAGATTTCCTTGCAGTGAAGCTCATCTTGTGGGAACAGCCTCAGCAGAGCTGAGATCTGTGATCTTGACAAAGACAATGTCTATAGAGAGAAGAGCAGGTGATCAGAGGAGGTATAAATACTTCTTGAGGTGAGAAAGAATTCACCCTGCTTGCAGCAAAGATTTAAACTCAGCCATTTCCCTTGCAGCATGTGTTTTGCAGCCTGTGGTTCACAAGTGTGGCACAGGATCACAGAATCGTTTTGGTTGAAAGAAATCTTTAAGATCATCAAGTTCAACTGTTAACCCACCACTGTCATGTCACCACTAAGCTGTGTCCTTCAGCACCATATCTACACAGCTTTTCAATCCCTCCAGGACTGGAGACTCCAGCACTTCCCTGGGCAGCCTGTTCTGGGGCTTCTACTGACAGCAGAGCCGGTGGGGCACAGACTCCGTCAACATCTAACTCTAAGATATTTGACTCTTGCCTAGGCTTCAGTGGCTGCTCTGATGTGCAGTCCTGTTTATCTGATCTGGGACATTTCTGACCCAGCTCAGGAAAGCCCCAAATAAATCCCCAAACAGGAGATAGTTTGAATATATGCTGAGCAGTTACAAAAGCCCCACCAGCTTCAGTGGGATTTGAGTAACTGACATTTAGAACAAGTCCACTTTATTTTTTCCCCCTGACTGTGGATAATTTCATAAAATGAAGCCTTAACTGATTGTAACCCCCAATTAAGAGATTCCCTGCCAGCTTTACATTGTTTAAATTGATTATTTTCTCACTTGTAAGCAAATCAGAAGACAGAATTTAATTTTGAAGTTAATTACAATCTCACATTTTATTGTTATCTTTGGTATTCAGGGTGGCAGAGAACCTTGGCTTGAGCTGTGCATGGATAAATGGGTAAATCAGAACACCTTTAGCTATGCACATTGTATCTGATGTTAAGTCCCCTGGTCTCCACCCATACTGCTGAAAAACTTTGATGGAAAATGCAGAGACTTGATGCAGCAAGTTTCCAGAGCCGCATGCATCATCGATCAGATATGCCTGGAACACACACATAAACAAAGGGAAATTGGTAAGCTGCAGTTAAACAAGATGGGGATGACTCACTACACAGTGAGTACAACCCACTCACCTCCCCAAACAGCATGAGATATGGCACAGCTGCTTTAGAATTCACCCTCAGAGTACTAGTGGCACTGAAGAGGGAAAAGATACTGTAAGTTTTCTAGCCCAGCTGCTCTTGTCAGTGGGGTTTTATGTACAAAATATATCCATCAACCTCAGTTTCTCCGGGGAATCTTGCTTCCTGTGAGTGGCTGAAGACAGCAGGATCTCAGTGAGGTCAACAGATTATTTTTTTTTGCTTAAAAGCATCAGTCCTCTGTCTTACCTGTGACCAAAAACTTGGATATCTGAGAACAAAATTTTCCAAATGCTCAACGCTCTCCTCAATGTTCGCATCAGAGTATTTATTTCTTTGCCATCTACATTCAGCCTAGGTTTTAGGCTCTATCCAGCCCAAGATGAACCAGTATACAGACATCACTTCCACCCTACATGAAATTGTGGAGCATGAATGATTGCTCTCTGCTACTCCTAGCCAAAGTACTTCCTTGCTGACCAATATATGTGTGATGCAGCATGCAACACTAATATGAAAAACTGCTGCTCTGAAGGCTTTACAATCCAAGAGGTAGACAAGGAAAAGAAGACACTGTAAAAACACAGAGGACTGAGTGTAAATAGAGAGATAAGGCAGAGTTTAGGGAGATGATTGATGTTATAAGTGCCAAGGTTCATATTTTCTGTTGAAGCAAATAAAACTTTGTTGAACTCTACTGTACCTCACTGGGGCTTAGCCAAGCCTTGAATATATGAGGAGTGAGTCCAATATAGCACCTTGGAAGAAAAATCTCTTCTGCCCTTCAGAAAGGTCAGCTCTTTCTCCATGAAATCCCCTTCAGAGTCACCAGGTAATACAGGAGACACCAGCACAGAGCCTGCACATCAGAAGAGCTTAATAAATTCAATACCATTATCTTAAAAGCACTGGAGCCTGATGTTTCTCTTCCTTCAACATATATTATGTCATCTTCTTGGATAATGCGTAGCTCTCCATGGGAAGCACGTCTTTATATGCCTGACATTTTCTGGATGACTACAGCAGCACCCACAATTTAACAACCCTTTCCACTGAAAAACCCAGTGCCAAACCTCCTGGAAGATTGTTGCAATTCCCAGGCATCAAAGTCATGCTAATACACTGTAACTCCTTTGCTGTTATGCATCTCTCCATACAGAAAAAATGAGAATGGGGCCTCTTTGGGGAAATTATTGCTTCTGGAATATCATTATATCATTGGCATTTACACTGCCAGAACGTGAGAGGAAGTGTGGAAAATCACTGTCGTTAACCTGTTTAAACCTAACACGATTTGGCCTGCAAATACCCCCTGGGTTAGAAGAGGTTTTGCCTATTTCGTATAGTCAGTCTGGCAGGTGTTGGGCATGAAGCTATTTTCTGCCTACAAGGAAAGATGAGTTGTCTGGAAAGGAAAAAAAAAAAAAAACACAACACCAAAATCATCTGGAAAATTACATTTATGTCAGACAAATTCTTCCCAGACAGAATTAATTCAGGAGAACCAACTGTCATTTCTCATTCCCCCCAGAAACTGTTTTCTTTTTGTTATGCATTGAAAGGACTTAGAACATAACACTTCTCTCCATTAGTAGATGTAATATTTTGCTGACATATAGTAACGATGCTTAATTTGCTTGCACAAATACATCCTGGAGGCAGCAGATATAGAAGAAATGCATCCTATGAGGGAATGGAGCAAGCAGTATAAACCCTTAACTGTGAGATTCAGCAGCTCAACCAAGCAACCTGAACTGCAGCAGACAATAAGCCTTTAAGATCTAATTCATAGTAAAAAAGAGATGCAGGAAGAGCTTTTGACCATAACTCTTGCTTGAATTTTTCCTCTGCAAGAGATTATGGCTCTGAGTTAAAAAAAAAAAGGATATGCAGAGCTGTTCTAATTATTTTTTTTTTTTTTTTATTTTTTTCCTGCAAGAAGGATTTGGAGTGGCAGGTTTAAGTTGGAAACAAGGGATATGCCAGCTAAACAAACAGAAGAAAAATCAATAGTCTTACAAAGGGTGTTCATTGACTGCCAGAAAATACCCACAGGGGGCTGCAGAAACCCAGCCTTCAGTGACATTGGCCCTTTTGGTGTGTGACACAGTCAGCTCAAGGCAGAGGCCTCCAAGCAGGCAGGTACCTTCACACTGCCCACTCAGAAAAGCTCTAATTGAAGTTCTCCTTCTGAAAACAACCAGATTTCTGAGAAGTGTGGTAGGCAGACAGCAAGTTTCAGACTCGGATGGTTTCACAGAATCATAGAACTGTTTTGGTTGGAAAAGACCTTTAAGATTATCAGGGTCCAACTGTTAATCCAGCACTGCCAGGTCACCTCTAAACCATGTCCTTCAGAACCACAGTGCTTTTAAATCCCTCCAAGGACAATGAATGCACCACTTCCCTGGGCAGTCTGTTCCAGAGCTTAAAAACTCTTTCAGGGAAAGAATTTTCCCTAATGTTCAGTTTAACNACTAGACCCTCCACCAGCATTGCTGCCTTTCTTTCTGAGCTGCAAAAAACAAAAAAACCCCTCAGTTTAAGGGAGGAGGAAACTGTATTCCCCTCTTCCTATTTTCCATTGCCATGCCCAAGCCTCAGCCTCCAGTGAGACCCTGTGACCTTTATGCCGTTTGTCTGACCAGAGCTTGCAGGCAGCCCAGTGCTGCTGGGGAAAAGCCAGCATGGCCCAGGCATGCAACACACCTGGCCAGCTGCCAGCCAAACCTGCTGCTCATGTGCAGCAATTGACTTCAACACAGCTGGAAAGACCAAGGCTGTTTTCTGCTGAGATGAAAGAGCTCCCTCTTTGCATGCAAAAGGTGTGAATGAAGGTAGGCTGAGTTTGCTGTTCAGTCTGGAAATGGATGACAGTAAAAATAAAAATGTCACAGGAGCTCATGTGGCAGATAAATCCCAGTGAGTGCCATGGTGTATACTGAGTGCTTTAGGGTTGTTTAGCCTGGAGAAAAGGAGGAGACGACCTTGCTTTCTGCAACTACCTGAAAGTGGATTGGAGTGAGATCGGTTTTGGTCTCCTCTCCCAAGTAACAAGTCATAGGACAAGACTAAACAGCCTCAGGTTATGCCAGGAGAGGTTTTAGGGTGGAAATTAGGAAAACCTTTCTTTCTCAAAAGGCTTGTCAAGCTCTGGAACAAGCTGCCCAGGGCAATAATGAAGTCATCATCCTTGGAGGGATTTGAACGCTGTGGTGTTGAGGGACATAGTATAGTGGTGACCTGACAGTGGTGGCTTAATGATTGAATTTGATGATCTTAAAGGTCTCTTCCAAACAAAACAATTCTATGATTATATGACTCTGTGATGTCAGCTAGACCTTCCCTCATGCTGGCACTGGACTTAGGAAAGAGAAAAAGATAACTCAACTCAGCAGGTGTAAAAAAAAATGAAAACAACCTGAAGTGCAGCCAAATACGACCGACTCCCACGCTTCACCTCCTTCATAGGGTCTGGCCAGCCACAGATCTAACTCACTGCCCCTCAGGGCTCTTCCAGACCCCTCAGGACTCCAGCACTCCCAGTCCACAAACAAGCTGGGTGGACCAATCTGATCTTCATTGAAAACATGAAGGCAATGAACAATGCTCTTCTGGAATGTGGCAGTTCAGACTTCTCAGAAGTGATTTCAGGCTCCCATTAAACCCAGGCACATCCAGTCTCAAAGAAGATTTTTTTCCTACACCTGGCAAAGCCAGAGGAAGATGAAAGTTAGGATCCTGGAAAACCAGAACAAGCAGACAGCTTGGGAAGAGCCTTGAGCCTCTTATTCACTATGTATTGCACCTGTCAGTTTACATCATGACTAACAACATTCATTTACAATATAAAACACTTATCACAGAAGTTGGTTGCCATGTAGACATTCAACTTGGAAGGTCTTAAACTCAGTTGATGATACTAGCTACAGAGGTTCTCACCATTCAGTCAGAAACTGTTTGAGGCTTGATCCAAGCACACCACTAGCAACTACTCTCTGTACAGATCAGCTCTGTGATGCAGTTGACCAGGCTGTGTAAAATGTTCCATTTCCTGTGGCCTTCACAAAAATGTCAACAGTGTCACATTCTCTAATAATAAGGTGCAGACTTTATCTCAGTCTCCAGACTGTTGTGCTCTAGCCCAAGCTTTCCACATGTATGATCTCTCTGGTGTCAATCAATAAGTTTGTTGCTCTGCTTCAAGTAGATTTTTCTTCCAGACTCTTCTTTATGATAACAAAATGCTTCTTCGTGGTGTCCATGACCCGGAAGGAAAACTACCTCCCCTGGACATAGAATTGCTGGAGCATATCCAGGGAAGGGCAGCAAAGGTGGTGAAGGGACTGGAGAACAGGTCTTATGATGAGCAGTTGAGGGAGCTGGGATTGTTTAATCTGGAGAAGAGGAGGCTGAGGGGAGACCTCATTGCTCTCTATGACTCCCTGAAAGGAGCTTGCAGCCGGGGCATGGGGAGGGGTGTGGGGTGTGGGGGTATCAGTCTCTTCTCCCTAGTATCAGCTGATAGAATAAGAAAAAATGGCCTCAAGTTGCACCAGGGGAGGTTTAGGTATTAGGAAAATTTTGTTTATGGAAAGAGTGGTCAGGCATTGGAACAGGCTGCCCAGGGAGGTGATAGAGTCACTATCCTTGGAGGTGTGGACATGGTACTTTGGGGCATGATTTAGTGGCCATGGCATTGTTGGCTGGATATTTGGACCNATGACTCCCTGAAAGGAGCTTGCAGCCGGGGCATGGGGAGGGGTGTGGGGTGTGGGGGTATCAGTCTCTTCTCCCTAGTATCAGCTGATAGAATAAGAAAAAATGGCCTCAAGTTGCACCAGGGGAGGTTTAGGTATTAGGAAAATTTTGTTTATGGAAAGAGTGGTCAGGCATTGGAACAGGCTGCCCAGGGAGGTGATAGAGTCACTATCCTTGGAGGTGTGGACATGGTACTTTGGGGCATGATTTAGTGGCCATGGCATTGTTGGCTGGATATTTGGACCCAGTGATCTTAGAGGCCTTTTCCAACTGAAACATTTCCACGATTTTATGAAATGTGGTTGTAGCAATGCTGAGTTTTTTGCTTATCAGCTTTCTGGTCACACAACGCTGCCACTTCTGTCTCTCTTTGCTCTGCAAATCTCTAGGGAAGAGGTGGAGAGGGAGAGGCAGGGACCCAGTTTCCTCTGTGCCTTTTGCACATCATGTGCCCTGGAGCGATTTTACCATGTTCCCAGTGTAAATAGTGTGGGTTTAATAATGCATGGGTTTCTGCTCACCTTCATCCATCCTAGTTCCAGCAAACTGCCATTCTGAGTTCAGAGAACATTCTTGTTTGTTTATTTGCAAAGGAGCATTTTGTTTATTCTTCCTGAGCCCAAAGAGTTTACTTTTTTCTGCCTAAACACAAGTAGGAATTTTTTTCTTACATTAGTTTTAAGAAAACTGTTTTTATCCAAGTACTTCATGAGTGAATGGTCCCCTGTGTATATGTAATCATAATTGCAAAGCTTATTTTGCTGCTCCCAGTGGCATTGATTGTGTGAAAATAAATGTTGAGTACTATGAAGCAATTAATCCTCAAGTCTCTTGGGAGTTTGGTAGGTAATTATTGCTATTCTTATCTTCCAGACTGAGGTGAGCAACAGGAACTGGAAAACTTGTCCTTGCCCCCGAGACCAAGACAATATTGTAGTCTGCTTTCATCAAGAAGATCCTTTTAATTGAAATATTCCACTCATGCTCTTCAGATGTTGCATGTTATTCTCTGATGTGTCTACTTCTGCTGCTCTCATAGCTTTATGAGGTGATGTCATTGGATGGGTGGAGGTTTCTAGGGGAACTTCTCCACAGCGCAACTATTGGGAACAGTTGAGGACAGAAATGGGAAAAGGTCTGAGCTTACAGCACTGCTGAGTGGTGATCAGCTTTAGATTTCTCCTAGGGCCACACTGTCATCTTCACAGAAGGGGCACACAAGGGCACACCACACTGAACTGTGCATCAGTTCTGCATGTCAACCAGGTAGGTAGCTCAGAACTGTGTGCTTGGCTGATCTGCAGAGACACAGCTAGGAGATGAACAGGAACCTGCATCCTGGTGCAGTGGTATTAACATGCAAGTTATAGATGGAACCAGGGAGTGGGGGCTACACTGACCTGCTGCATGACCTTAGGGGAAATCACTTGTTTTCCCTGCGTAGAATCATAGAAATATTTTGGTTGAAAAAGACCCCTAAGATCAAACTATCAAACCAACACCACTCTTCTGAATCTCAGAACAAGCAAAGTCACTGAACTCCTTTCCAGCTCCAAATCCAGACATTTAAATCTCCATGTTGACCCTCACCTATCTAAAGTCCCACAGCAGTCAGTGGAGAGCTGTGGGCAAACCAGCTTGCCTTGCACAGACATTTGGTTTGCTGAATATTTCTTGAGGCTTCATTAACCTACAAAAGGAATAAAAATAATTGACCTACGAAAGGAATAAAAAGAATGTAAAAGAAAAACAAACCACTTTAGATCCTTTATTGATTGATAATGATTGATTTCTGCCCAGGGATGTGGTGGAGTCACCGTCCCTGGATGGATTCACAAGACATGCCAACATGGTGGTGAGGAACAAGGTTTAGTGCCAAACTGGCAGTGTTGGGTTAAAGATTGTGCTTGGTGATCCTAAAGATATCTTCCAGCCTAAACAATTCTATGATAAATAACACAGGGAACAACCAATGCTTTATGGCACGTTTTGCAAATGATGGAGTCTCCTGTGTGGATGTAATTGTTGTGTTTGCAAAACAGCCCAGTGAATGTTATCAGACCTCTAATCCCCATGTAAATAATACACAGNTGATGAGCAGTTGAGGGAGCTGGGATTGTTTAATCTGGAGAAGAGGAGGCTGAGGGGAGACCTCATTGCTCTCTATGACTCCCTGAAAGGAGCTTGCAGCCGGGGCATGGGGAGGGGTGTGGGGTGTGGGGGTATCAGTCTCTTCTCCCTAGTATCAGCTGATAGAATAAGAAAAAATGGCCTCAAGTTGCACCAGGGGAGGTTTAGGTATTAGGAAAATTTTGTTTATGGAAAGAGTGGTCAGGCATTGGAACAGGCTGCCCAGGGAGGTGATAGAGTCACTATCCTTGGAGGTGTGGACATGGTACTTTGGGGCATGATTTAGTGGCCATGGCATTGTTGGCTGGATATTTGGACCCAGTGATCTTAGAGGCCTTTTCCAACTGAAACATTTCCACGATTTTATGAAATGTGGTTGTAGCAATGCTGAGTTTTTTGCTTATCAGCTTTCTGGTCACACAACGCTGCCACTTCTGTCTCTCTTTGCTCTGCAAATCTCTAGGGAAGAGGTGGAGAGGGAGAGGCAGGCACCCAGTTTCCTCTGTGCCTTTTGCACATCATGTGCCCTGGAGCGATTTTACCATGTTCCCAGTGTAAATAGTGTGGGTTTAATAATGCATGGGTTTCTGCTCACCTTCATCCATCCTAGTTCCAGCAAACTGCCATTCTGAGTTCAGAGAACATTCTTGTTTGTTTATTTGCAAAGGAGCATTTTGTTTATTCTTCCTGAGCCCAAAGAGTTTACTTTTTTCTGCCTAAACACAAGTAGGAATTTTTTTCTTACATTAGTTTTAAGAAAACTGTTTTTATCCAAGTACTTCATGAGTGAATGGTCCCCTGTGTATATGTAATCATAATTGCAAAGCTTATTTTGCTGCTCCCAGTGGCATTGATTGTGTGAAAATAAATGTTGAGTACTATGAAGCAATTAATCCTCAAGTCTCTTGGGAGTTTGGTAGGTAATTATTGCTATTCTTATCTTCCAGACTGAGGTGAGCAACAGGAACTGGAAAACTTGTCCTTGCCCCCGAGACCAAGACAATATTGTAGTCTGCTTTCATCAAGAAGATCCTTTTAATTGAAATATTCCACTCATGCTCTTCAGATGTTGCATGTTATTCTCTGATGTGTCTACTTCTGCTGCTCTCATAGCTTTATGAGGTGATGTCATTGGATGGGTGGAGGTTTCTAGGGGAACTTCTCCACAGCGCAACTATTGGGAACAGTTGAGGACAGAAATGGGAAAAGGTCTGAGCTTACAGCACTGCTGAGTGGTGATCAGCTTTAGATTTCTCCTAGGGCCACACTGTCATCTTCACAGAAGGGGCACACAAGGGCACACCACACTGAACTGTGCATCAGTTCTGCATGTCAACCAGGTAGGTAGCTCAGAACTGTGTGCTTGGCTGATCTGCAGAGACACAGCTAGGAGATGAACAGGAACCTGCATCCTGGTGCAGTGGTATTAACATGCAAGTTATAGATGGAACCAGGGAGTGGGGGCTACACTGACCTGCTGCATGACCTTAGGGGAAATCACTTGTTTTCCCTGCGTAGAATCATAGAAATATTTTGGTTGAAAAAGACCCCTAAGATCAAACTATCAAACCAACACCACTCTTCTGAATCTCAGAACAAGCAAAGTCACTGAACTCCTTTCCAGCTCCAAATCCAGACATTTAAATCTCCATGTTGACCCTCACCTATCTAAAGTCCCACAGCAGTCAGTGGAGAGCTGTGGGCAAACCAGCTTGCCTTGCACAGACATTTGGTTTGCTGAATATTTCTTGAGGCTTCATTAACCTACAAAAGGAATAAAAATAATTGACCTACGAAAGGAATAAAAAGAATGTAAAAGAAAAACAAACCACTTTAGATCCTTTATTGATTGATAATGATTGATTTCTGCCCAGGGATGTGGTGGAGTCACCGTCCCTGGATGGATTCACAAGACATGCCAACATGGTGGTGAGGAACAAGGTTTAGTGCCAAACTGGCAGTGTTGGGTTAAAGATTGTGCTTGGTGATCCTAAAGATATCTTCCAGCCTAAACAATTCTATGATAAATAACACAGGGAACAACCAATGCTTTATGGCACGTTTTGCAAATGATGGAGTCTCCTGTGTGGATGTAATTGTTGTGTTTGCAAAACAGCCCAGTGAATGTTATCATGCCTCTAATCCCCATGTAAATAATACACAGAAATATACCTCACAGTCTGTTTATGGAAATGTGATGCTATTACTTTATTTAAATAAAGTCACAAAGTGGAAAGCAGAACAGATGCACTGTGTTGGGTTTGGAGAGAAAGCTAAATGGGGAACATAACCCCAAGGGCACAGAGCAGCAAACCCAATCCAGCCTTCAGTGAACTGTTGTATGAATCAGCTCTCAAATATTGTCTTTCTAGACACAACCATTAACAGTCTTTGTATTTCTAATTGCTAGGGCAGAGAAGAAAAATACCAGACAGGAGACAATTCTGCTGCTTTTACTTACCTTTGCTATTGTCTTCCACCAAAGTTTCTGACGTTTCTATGAGATTTTCCTGAGCAATACCCAGAAAGATAAGCCATGTTACAATGCATACCTCACCTCTGATCTTAATTAATTTTAATGAAGAGAATTAAACAATGGTAATGAGAATAGGCAATCACAGGAAAGATCATAGAATTGTTTCGGTTGGAAGAGACCTTTAAGATCATCAAGTCCAACCTTTGACCTAAGAGCACCATGGCCATTGAACCATGTCCCCAAGTGCCATGTACACACATTTCTTGAACACCTCCAGGGACGGTGACTCCTCCACCTCCGTGGACACCCTATGCCCATTCCTGGCCATTCCTCCATAAGGAAAAGTTCCCTAACATCCAACCTAAACACCTCTTGCACAATTTCAGTCCATTTCCTTCTATCACATGGTACTAGGGAGAATAGACTGAACTGAACCTCACCACAATCAGCCCAGGACAGTGATAACTGAAGTAACTGTGCTGCAGATGATGTGAAGAGGAATTGGATCAAGACTTTCTTAAATTGTTCATGACTGAGATGATAAAAGACCTCCTAGTCTGCTGCATCCATGTAAGAGCTGAAAGGCTGTTTAACACCAAGCAGTGACTACCTTCTCAACCTTGCACCATAGTCCTGTAGCATGGTGAAAACTTTTGCAGAGATACTTTGAATGGAAACATGGGGCAAGCACCATCCTCTCAGCAGGGGAGTCTCAGCAAAAGAAAAACTGAACTTCAGAGCAGCTTGATGGAAAGCAAAGCAAATGGGCAAAATCTTCCACAACATATCTGATTGATTTGCATACAGAGAGATAGGCACAGGAAATGCATCTTGGTATTACAATACATCAGCCTAATACTTAGCAATTCTCCTGTCCCCATCCAAATAAGGCAAAAAATGACAACCATCACTATGCTGTTCCACAAACCTACAGTGTATCAGTATTTTGAATCCTCATGGATCCTGTCCTTGTCCCAGAAAGGATATACAGGAACAAGCAGCTGGACATGATCTGGCAATGTGCTCTTACAGCCCAGAAGGTCAGTGACGTTCTGGGCTGCATCAAAAGAAGTGTTGCAAACAGGACATGGGAGGGGGTTTTCCAATCAGATGAGAACTCACCTGGAGCATTGGATCTGGAGGATCTCAGCACAAGACAGACATGACCTTTTAGAACGGGTCTAGAGGAGGCCACATAAATGATCTGAAGGTTGAAACATCTCTGCCATGTGGACAGGCTGAGAGAGGTTATTCAGTCTAAAGAAAGGAAGGCTCTGGGGAGACCTTGTGGCCTTTCAGTAATTAAAGTGGCTGGTAAAAATGGTGGGGACAGATTTTTTTTTTAACAGAGCTTGTTGTGACAGGACAAGGGGTGATGATTTAGACTGAGAGAAGGAATAAATTATTTAAGCTGCAGGAGGTGAAACACTGGCCCAGAGTGCCCAGAGAGGTGGTAAATGCCCCATCCCTGGAAATATTCCAACTCAGGATGTCTGGGACTCTGAAAAACCTGATCTAGTTGGGGGTGTCCCTACCAGAGGCTAGTTTAACTAGGTGACTTTTAAAGGTCCCGTCCCACTCACAGCATTTTATTATTTGATAATTCTACAAGTACATAAGAGGGCAAAAAGATGCCAAAAGTATGGCCCAGGCACCAGGCTAGAGAGGCTTGCAAAAGAATGGCTGATACAAAATCCTAAGCCACGTGTAGAAAGGAATATATGTTCACTGGGATTGGAAGGTCTGAGGGCATGGGATGAAATGAGGAGGAGGTGGGTTCAAATGAAACACCAAGGCTGCTCCTGGCACTGTGGAGTTCAGTTGATACCTACACAGGAGATCAAACTGTCTGGACCTCCAGCCAGTGCAGCCCACAGGGGAAGGCATACCAGCACTTGCAAGTTTCCCTGTAAATTTGGGAGTTTTCCTATAATGTCTTCCTGTAAAGTAGTTGAAACTTTTCCTGTAAAATCAGTCACAAGACACAAAACCTTCACATCCACTCTCTGCAAAGAGACTAAAGAGCAAGATCTCCCAGTACCTTCACCTCTGCCCTCAAGGGGAATCTGTCTTTAACAGACACTTGAAAGCATTCAGGCTCCATGAATAAATGAAATCAGCAAACACAAATGGCTATTAATAGCATCGAGGGGCAGTGACCAGCTAATAGGCCATTCCCCCAGTAAAATGTCATTTTACTATCCCAGGCGAGCTTTATATAGCTTCATGGTGTGTTCAAATTGTTGTACAACTAATTCATGCAATTTTAACATCTTGTCCCTCTTTTTACACTGGCAATTACAAGCCATGGTAGGCTGGTGGTGAGAAACAGGATATAGGGATGAGATTTTTCATAGCAAAGGCAAAAGATATGGGTTGGCCTGCTGGAAAGAGGCTCCAAGGGGAAGGACCTGGAAGTACTGGTGGACAATAAGTTCACCATTGGTCAGCAATGTGCTTTTGTGGCCAAAAAGGCCAAGGTGTCCTGGGCTGGATGAAGAAGGTGAGGACCAGCAGGTTGCAGGGAGTTCTTCTCTTCCCTCTACTCTGTCCTAGTGACATCACATCTGAAGTATTCTGTCCAGTTCTGGGCTCCCCAGTTCAAGAGAGACAGGAAACTACTGGAGACATTCTAGTCAAGAGAGAGAGAGAACTACTGGAGAGAGTCCAGTGGAGGCTCCAAAGATTCTGAGGAGCATCTCTGTGAGGAGGAAACACTGAGAGACCTGCAGCTGTTTAGCCTGGAGAAGAGCAGCATAAGAGGAGATCTTTTCAATGCTCAGAAAAAGCTAAAGGGCAGTTGTGAAGAAGATGGGGTCAGACTCTTCACTGGTGCTCAGCAATGGGACAAGTGGCAATGGGTACAAACTGGAACCCAGAAGTTTCACCTAAACACAAGAAAAAAAACTTCTTTCCATTGAGGACAACAGACCCCTGGGCAAGGCTGCCCAAATAGGTTGCAGATTCTTCTCTGGAGACTTTTAAAAAACTGCTTGGACATTGTAATCCTGAGCAACCTGCTTTGGGTGACCCTGTTTTAAGCAAGGGGGTTGGACCAGATGATCCCCAGACATCACTTCCAGCCCCCACCATGCTGGGATTGTGTAACTCTTGTTTTTTCTCATCCTTTGCACATTATCTTTTAAAAGTGGATGGTTTGTTGATTTGTTAACAGGAGCCAGAGACGGGATATGACTTGAGGATTTTTACCATTAAGCCCTTTCCCTAAAAATGAGCAGGTTTTCTGGTCATGCCAGGAAGTTGAACAGCCTGGAATTAGGGAGCTGTTTCCAGTGCCTCACAAAAAGGGGAATTTTCATTTTCCCTCCTCAACAGGTGGCTTAAAAGACAACAAATCTGTCCCTCTGCCTGAACTTTAAAATCTAGCAGGACTGGGCAGAAAAGAACAGAAAGGAAGATGTTATTTTTCATATTGTTACCTTTATTTATGAAGCTTGTTTGGGTTTTCACACTATAGCAACCGTCTCTATCTCTGATTTCTCTTGAGCTGAAGGGAGCATTGCCTTTAATATTAAATTAAATGTTCCATATTGTGCTGGAGAGTGGAGAAGCTTCCACATTCACATGAAAAAAAATGCAGATCAATCTGGTCTTGAGCTGTTCTTCCAAAATAAGAAATCCAGAAATGTTGTGTTACTGACTGGCACCTTGCAACTCTTGCTCTTGTTGTGCCTTTCTCTCTTTTTCTGGGGAAAATGGCAGGGAGAGAACATATGGATGGACTGAATCAGGTTGGGATTTGCAGACTTTGGTCCACTTAAACCCTTCTAACCAAGCAGCTATTTCAGAGGAAGCCCCATCCCTGAGGAATGGGAAGACATTTCCATGGAAGCCTTTGCCTTAACCAACCATTCCTCCCCATTCCCAGCAGTGCTGGGTTGCTTTCCCAAGCACAATTCAACCCACTTACAGAGCTCATGGCAATGCTGGGCCATCTCCTATGCCTCTAACTACTACCCATTTGCTGTAATTCTCAGCATCTCTCAGGACTGAATCCAACAGGGAGCCCCAGGCTCTGCAAAAAGGTGAGATACTTTTGCCTGGCATGCTGTAGCTCTGCATGCTTCTTGCTCTGGAGCTGGAGGAACCCCCTATACTGACAGCATCAGCTAGGGGATGAAAATGGAAAATAAAGCTTTGCTGTTTTCCTCAGCATTGGTTTCTTTACAGCACATTGTAATGACTTGAACTTTAAAGAAGGGGGAAAAAAAATGAAAAGGAGGAAAAATAAAGGAAGTAAAAATGAAAAAAAGAAAAAAGGAAAATGAAAAAGAAGGAAGCACAAAAGGGAGAGGTATAGTGAGAAGGTATGTAGAATGGGTAAGTGATAAAAAGGGAAAATTATGAAAATGTGGAAAAGAAGGAAATAGGGGGAAAAGAAAAAAGAGGAAGGATAGAAAAGGAAAAACAAAAAGAAAAGGCAAACAATAAAAATACAGAAGAGAGATAAGAGAAAAGCAGTAAAACAGAAATGGGAAATAGAGAAAGGTGGGGGAAAGAGGGGAAAGGAGGAGGAGAGGGAAGTGAAAGACAGGAAAAAGAAGAAAAGGGGAGAGAGGACAAAGAAGGAAAGAAGGGGAAAAGAAAAAAAAGATAAAAGAGGAAAAGAAAAAAGAGGAAAAATTAAATGAATGAAAGAGGGAGAAGGGAAAAATTAGGAGGAAAAAAAAAGAGGTGAAACAATAAGGAAGAAGCAAAAGAAGAGAAAATCAATAAAGGGGGACATAAGAAGGGGTAGGAAAAAAGAGGAAGAAGAAAATGGGTGAAGAACGAAGAAGAGGGGAGGCGGGCGGGAAGAAGGCGAATGACCTGAGAGACAGCCCGCAAAGTGCAGCGGGCACCTGGGGCGGGGATGGGGGGGCGGGAGGAGGCGGTGCCGTCCCGCCCCGCGCAGGGAGGCGGCCGGGGGCGGTGCGGCGGGCTCCGGCGGTGCGGGCTCTGCCGGTGCGGGCTCTGCCGGTGCGGTGCGGGCGCGGAGCGGCGGGCGCAGAGGTGCTGCCTCTCTCCCTGGATGCGCTCAGGCCAGTGCCGGGAGCGGAAAGAAGCGCTGCCCGCGGCCGCCCCGCCGGGACTGTGCTGTGTGGGGTGCCCCCTGGTCCAGCATGGAGTACTCAGTCCTGGGCATCCTGGTGCCGCTGCTCGGCTGGTTCCTCTCCGCGGTGAGTCCTCCCGGAGCTTGACTCCTGGCTCTTTCTCAGTACCTGTTCGGGGTTTATCGGTTTAGCCTCCGGCAAACTTTGGGCAACTTTGCAGGCGCGGTTGCTTTAGGGCAGGTGGATCTGTGCTGGATTTCCTTTCACCCTCCCCTCAAGGTAAGCTAGAAAATAGCAGTGGCTTCATTTTCTTTTTGGTCAAGGTGCGTTCCTTCTTCGGGACTGAGAGATTCTCCCGAACCTCCCTGCGGTTTTAGTGGTTTATTTCGGGCTCTCGGATCCGTTGCCATTCAGGTTTGCAGCCTGGCTTTCGGTTTGCTTTGGTATCTCTTCAGGAGTTTGAGCTTTTCATGCAAAGATCCCTCCCAAGCCTGAAGATAACAGGAAGAAATTCCTAGAGGTGATGTAGCTGGGGCTGGGAAGCTCTCGGCTGGGACCATCCTCTGGTTGAACAACTGCCCGTGAGAAGTTGAGCGAAGCGCTGCCCGCTGACACTGAAACCTCACGTGAACGCTCTCATTGAGGAAACAGCAGAAGCTGGGAGCAAAGGATGTGTGGGGGGGTTTGGCTTCTGTGTCCCTTCTCCTTAGAATTTCCCGGCTCGCAGGTCGCTGGCTAGGGCAGGGCTGTTTCCGCCGCCCGCGAATGGCTCACAGCACTGCGCAGAACTGGGAAGGAGATGGTTTGTGCTGGGGATGGGTCTGTGCACACACGTGCGTGTGTGAGCTGCTGCTCCGAGCAGAGAGCGCAGACGCGTTGCACAAAGTGCTGAAGCTTCGTTCTTGCAGCTCTGTTCTTGCAGCTCGTTTCCTTGCAGCGATTTCTCTCATGAGACCATTTTTATTCGGCAGGCTGAGGGGGGGGGGGGGGAAATGGGTTCTGACTCTGGTTGAGTTTCCCTCTTGCTTCTAATCTTCTCTCACATTTGCTTTCTCTCTGTAAAAGGTGAGGTTGCCTCACCAACATCCTGTTGCCCACAGGAACTAGGTTGTGCCACTGGTACTTGGTGGCAAGTTGATTGTATTTCCTCTGCTACACTGGTGACAGTGGCTCGCTTGGAGCTGCTCTGATCTCCAGCAAGCAGTCAGACCAGCTAAGCTGAGCCTCAGAGGGTAGAATGTAACCCAGATTTGTCACTGTATCACTTGTCTCTCCTTTCTTCTCCCCCTGTCCCTTAAGAAATTAGACAAATGAACTGATTTCAAATATTTTTGGCTGTCATCTTGTGCCACCCAGTCATCTACATTGCCAAAGACTTTCTTTGAGGAGGCAGAGGCTGGGAAAATGGTTTAAAATATTTTTTTTTTAATGATCAGGCAATTAGTTACTGGAATTCTAGAGACTTTGCTTAGGAAAGATCCAAAATAGCTCACGTCTAGAACTGGAGCTAGGGAAATAAGAAGGGACCAGAACTCTCATGAGCAGCTGGAGTGGCTCCAACTCCTGCTTCCACTGAAACCCATGGCAAAAATCCCATTGCTTTAAACATCATTGGCATGAAAGGGTCCTCTGGGGCCAAATCCTGCAGAGTTAAGTCACATAGTCTGCTAAGTTCAACATGCGGATGGTGGCAGGATGGGTCCCTCCTGCTGGCTCTCTGGGGCTGGTTGTTGCTGTCACTAAGTACAACTCTTTGGGACAATGGCAAGACACAGCCTGGGTGCAATCTTATACTGGCTCCTTTTCAACCCTTTTATGATCTTGTTGTTTCATGCTTTATCTCACTTCCTTGCCCTTGATTTAGTGGAACCATTGGTTGCTTTCTCATTCTTCCACTGTTTTAATGTTTCTGAGACCTGGTTCATACCAGTGGGTTGAAGAGATTTGCACGCTCCTTATCAGCCCTGATCTGCAAGGTGACTGATACTGAAGTGCCTCACTGCTAGAGAAAATCCCTGCTGATTTTGTTTCTTGGTTTAAACTTGGGGCTTGCTGTTCATTTTCAAAACTAACCTAATTCTGCAATGTATAAACCTGGCACTGGCACCCACAATGGCTCAGCAGAAAATTTTTAGTTCTCAGAACTTTGTGATAATTTTTATTGGTATGTCCTTGGGGAAAAAAAAAAACACACACAACAACACAACTCTGGATGAGAGTGATTGGCTGATTGGGAAATTCAGTGCTATAAAGCTGTTGTGGTCATGTGATTTCAAATTGCTGTTATAAACTTTTGCCTCAGCCTCTCATGGTCTACAAGCATGGAAGAAAGGAAATTAGGCAAAAGTCATTTGCTGTAGATCATCACACCATGCTCACCAGAGATCTGCCTCCCACAGCAGTCAGCTTTTGACATTGGGAAGTGCTGAAGTCAGTGGTGGGGGCGTGGGGTAAATCCAGATTAATTCCTAGTGGGTCAGTTTAGCTTTCTGGGGGTGTAACTGAGATTATGTGGTCGGGACAGCTACAACTTGGACTATTATATTTTATGGAGTGTGTCTAGTAAATGAAATGTGGATAATTTGAAGCAGTTGGTGAATTCCACATGCCTTCAGATTGCAGACTTGTTGAATTAGCCAAGTCTGTCCAGCTGGTGTAATTTGTGCTTTTCTTCAGTTCTATTCTGCTCCAGTCATGAAGTAGACGCGTGATGGATAGGAATAAAAAAAACTTGCCTCTGATCCTTCAGCAGTCTGAGTTTAAATGCTGGATAGAGGATCACTGTGAAGAAAAAAATCAGATAAATATAAGCTCATGGGACAACCACTTCAACCCTATCTGTGTCTCTTTCATCCTGTCATTGACCGAGAAGTTAGATAAATACATTTAAACCCAAATAATCAATGTCTTTGGCAAAGAAGCTACATACTCACTAGAATCCTCTAACCTAATTCCTGCGACCCACATAAAGATCCTTTTGCAATGACAACTTGTGTTTAACAAAGGCCTTACCCCAAAACCTCAGTGTGTTACTAGGTGTAGGATTTATTTAATTTAGAGACGTATAAATGCATGACTGACTTTATTTAAAGCTATCCTGGAGAACCAGTTTTCCAACCCTATAGCTGGGTTGCTCAGAAATTTTCATTGCATTTCTATAATGCTGGAAGTTTTCAGGGGACATATTTCAGCAGCAGATGTACTTAGAAGCTCTTATGTAGGGTACAGCAAGGCAAAAGAGCAAAACAGGCAAAACTGCAGTAGCCAAGGGAAAAAAAAAAATCTAATGTGGAGTATTTAAGACTGGTTTCCAACAGCATGTTGCTGCAGCCCTGCAGTGTGTCAGCAGAAGAGTTCACATCCTTAAATATCAAACCCTCCCCACAGCCAAGAGGTCTGTGTTCAGCAGGAAAACTCAGGAGAACCATCCAGGAGGGGAATTGTGGTGTATTGTAAAAGGAAATGAGGCTGCATCTGGAGCACTGGGTCCAGTTCTGGGCTCTCCCAGGAAGCTACTGGATAGAGTCCAGTGGAGCCTACAGAGATGCTGAGGGGACTGGAACATCTCTGTGAAGAGGAAAGGCTGAGAGGCCTGGGGCTGTTTAGCCTGGAGAAGAGCAGCAGAAGAGGAGATCTTCTCAGTGCTCAGCAAAAGCTAAAGGCTAGGGGGCAAGAGGGCCAGACTCTTGTCAGCGGTGCCCAGTGACAGAACTAGGGGCAGTGGGCACAAACTGGAACCCAGGAGGCTCCACTGGAACGTAAGGAGAAACTTCTTTGCAGTGAGGGTGCTGGAGCCCCAGAGCAAGCTGCCCACAGAGGCTGGGGAGTCTCCTTCTCTGGAGAGATTCCAAACCCACCTGGACATTGTGATCCTGGGCAGCCTGCTGTGGCTGACTCTGCTTTAGCAGGGGGGTTGGATTAGATAATCTCAAGAGGTCACTTCTACCCCTCACCATGCTAGGATTCTATTCTATGAGTCCATAGGTAGTTTTCTGGGGAGAGGGATAGTTGCTGAATTAGGAGGCAGATGGGACCGTGGATAGAGAAAGCTGTCTGACTTGTGAATTTGGAGGTGTATGTGCCTGTTACTCCATTTCCCTCCTTTTTACAGTGCTTTAAAAGGTTTCATGCTGCTTTGTGTTGTACTATCAGCAGCAATGTGACAGCCAGAGGGCTGCACCAGATAAAAATGCAAATTCTGGTGCGCTGTGTTTTGTGCAAAGTCCATCCAGTGCTGACTTGAAAGGCTGCTGTGACATTTTGTTCTTGTTTTCATTGTTTCGTACTCACGTGACTTTTTTGGGTGGTTATTTGTCTCTCCCTTCTCACTTGAATATCTGAGGAGGGGTCTCAGTAGTTGATGGATGTGAAGCCGGAAAGGTGCTCTGCACGTTTTGCAAATGGGCAGCTGGGACATGAGTAAGTGGTGGGTCCTGTGTCACAAAAGAGGTGTTTCAGCTCTCCTGAGGCACCAGTTGTGAGGGTGCCTTGGAAAAGGCAAACATGAGGAATTTCTACTGTTATTTTAGGGAGGAAATAAAACAAAAGATGGCTTTTTCCCTTTATCAGATGGTCTCCAGCAGAAACAGATGGGAAGATTGGTATGGGCTTTTTAGTCTGGAGAAGAGAAGACTGAGAAGGGATTTAATAAATGTTTATAAATATCTGAGGGCTGGGAGTCAGGAGCGGGGGAACAGGCTCTGCTCACTTGCTCCCTGCCATAGGACAAGGAGCAATGAATGTAAGCTGCAGCACAGGAGGTTCCACCTCAACACAAGGGGGAACTTCTTT
>WBNM01017776.1:0-16690 GCA_013399055.1 Ramphastos sulfuratus | reverse complement strand
CCAGGCTGAAGAGCCCCAACTCTTTCAGTCTGTCCTCATAGGAGAGCTGCTCCAGCCCTCTGATCATCTTTGTGGCCCTCCTCTGGACCCACTCCAACACTTCCATGTCCTTCCTCATCATCATCTCTGGACCCTCCACTGGACTCTCATCAGAAGTTGCTCATGGAAATCAGTCTTCCAAATGCCACATAATATGCTGACTTAATCTGGTAGGACTGGAAAGTTACCTGGTGTTTGGTCTGCCTTGTAGGCACAAAGCTTCATTGGAGATGGAGAAGAGAGGTAAGTAGGACAGGAAGGGTATCTCCCTGTTCAGCATCAAGTGTCCCATTTATTGGCAGCCTGAGGAAGGGCACCAGACACCATGTAGATCAATATGACCCAAGAAGAGACCTGACTGCACTTTGAGGAGATTTGTCACACTTGGCATGGCATCTGTGGCTCAAGTTCAGGAAAGGAATCAAATTATCCGTACAAATTAAAACCTCTTACTCAAGTTTTGATGAGGAATGGAACTTTGCTTGGTTTTATGAGCATGGGAGGTCACGTCCTGCCCTCAGATCAAGTCAGCACAAGTGTGGCCATGTCATTTGGCTACTGCAAATGGGATCACTTCTGCATCACGCTGGCTCAGTGGAGATGGATTTCCAGTGCCTGGGAAAGGTTTTGTGATGAAACATAGATCCAGTCTCTGGTCTTATCAATTGTTTTCTCTTCTGTATTGGAAAAAAAGAGGATTGATTTTTTTTTTTTTTTTTTTTTTTCTGAGAACCAAATCTAGAGGATACAATCCATAAAATTTCTTGGTCATAGGCAAAAATATACATATACATATACCCATATGTATATACATATACCCATATACAGCTGGGTCAAAGGTGCCTAGAAACCCCAGAGCAGGGAGTTGTAGCCAGAAGGTGGAGTGGAGGCTGTGTACAGACAGACAGGCAGATCAGAAGCTCCTGATGCCTCTGTGAGACTTGCCAAGGCTGGCTGCACAGTGGCACTGGTTTGTCCTCCTGCCCAGTGCAGTCAGGCCGCGTTTCACTTAGTTCTGAGCGTGTGCTGTGTCACTGCTCCCTTTCTTCCATGCTTCCAGATGTTTTCCAGAAGTCATGAGGTGGGACCTGAGCCAAGAGGGGAAATGTCTTTGCCTCTGAAAGTGAGATCCCAGAAGACTGCAGTGGAAGAAAACTCAGACCCTTTGATTTGAGGTAGAAGGGCAGGGAAGTGTTGCCAGCCATCAGATTGGCCTCCCTCCAGAGCTAACACAGCTAACGCTGTGGCAGGGCGGTCCTGTGCATGGCTGGGGAAAGCTGTTCACCAGCTGAGTGGTCTCCTTGTCACCATTCCTTTTTGGAACAACCTGCAGCTCGCTTGGCTTCATGCCTGACCGCCAGAGATTTCTCTGAGATGATTCATTTCTCTGGGCATGAGCGAGTTTCACCTTCCAAATTACAAGACACACAATGCAGGGAAAGTTCATTCATTAGTGCTCAGAAATTGCCCTGGGGAGGGTTTGAGAAGAAGATGGGCTTCTTCCGGAAGCCACTGGCTAGTGAATGCTCCTTGAGTAATAATAACACAAGCCTTTTAATGGAGTGATACCAGGCTTCTTCAGCTGTGGGTTCTTAGTAAACCAAAAGGCTTCTCAGGGTATAAATTAACAGCATAAAGTTTCTTTCTGATAAGGATGTTGTTAATAAAGTGCCAAGATTATTTTTGTGTCCTGAAACCTCAGCTTTATTAGACTCATCTACTGGCTATTATCTTTGCTACAAATCACTTTGAAACTGCTTACCCTAATGAGGAAAGAGCTCTAATAGCAAGAGCACTTATGCTTAATAATTGCCAATCTGCACAAATATAAATAGCCTGTGTGAACACAGCTTGACCTGCTGGAAGTGAGCAGGTGAGGTTAAGAGGAGGAAGCAGGTGTGATATTTCCTTGGTGTTACAGTCATTGCCTCCCGTATTCCTTCCCCCACTCACCCACTGGCGACGCAGATGCAAGGCAGATGCGGTGCCCCGAAGTCACAGCAGGTGTGAAGGTAGTGTGGGTGACATGGGTACTCAATTTGGCAGTTTTTAGATGGTTGGTTTAAAAAGGTAACTCAGGGACGTTTTTGTGCACAGGGTTATGTGCTGCGGGTTGCTTAAGGCTGGAAAGCACACATTAGTGCTGCTTTACTGCTGGTTTATTGGGCCAGATTTTATCTGCAGCACTAACTTTTTTTTTTATATATGATATTTCCAGGACTTAAAATACCTATTGGAGCTTCTGAGCTGTGCATGAATTTTATAGAGCCTGATGTACTTTAGATTAACAAAGGCACTTTTCCAGTCAACTGAAACATTGGATATTAACAGCCTTAAACTTCTCAATTAGTCCCATTAGGTGGATTTCTCACCCCCAGGGCAGTCACTAAGCATCCGTTTCACTCTTTGCACTGCTGGGACATGGGAGATTTAACACTTCTGCCATTTGCATTTAAATTCAAGTGTTGGAACTGAACTGGGATTATTTCCTAATTCAGAACCAAGGTTGGATTATTTTTTTTTATGTGTTTCACTATAGGGTCAGACAACAGAATGGTGATGCTGCTTTGATAAACTCCTGGATGTCACACCTCGGCTTCATTGATTTACATTTATTGAAAGTCAAGAACAAACCAAAGGAGCTGATTTTGGAGATCCCAGTTCTCTGTTAGCTGAGCCACCATGTCCAAGATTACCTTCCTGCTTTTGCCTCAGGCTCAGGGATGTTCCTGTCCTGGCAGGTGGAAGCTGAGTGCCAGCTCCACATTTTGTTTTAATCCTCATCCCTGTGAAATTGCATCTTGTCAAGAGAGAAGGGAAGAAAAAAATCTATTTAAATACAATTCTTGTCTGGAAGGGAAATATCAATACTTTGTGTCTCCTTTGTAAAGCTGAAATCTATTGGGTGTCTTTTAAAAAAAGACTTATTTGAGGCTCCAGCCTTGATTCTGTGTTTAACAGATGTTTCAATTAATACTTGGTGATCTGTCACATCACAACCAATATCTCAGCAGTGAATGTCTCCAGGGCCCTTATAAATGTCATTGTCTATCACAGCTAATCAGCCTGTGAGCTTCCTTGCAGGTGACCTCGGAGTGGAATTCACCTTGGTGATTAGGACATCCGTGTTTTGACATTTCCCTCTAGGTGTCTACGTGTGACCCAGATGCTCTGAACTCGGGTTGTGATCAGCAGTCTTGTCAGGTTCAGTTCAGCTCCCTACTCTCAGGTACCTCAGGCCATTTGAGATGCAGGAAGGTACCCTGTGGTCCCACACCATCCTTTTTCTGGAGAGCAAAGCCCTTGCAGATGCTGTGCTATCTGCCAGCCTCATGTGGATGCTATGAACAGAGAATACAAAGTTATCTCAAATGGCACCGTGTGCCCCCATTATGCTTATCTTTGAACCCTCGCTGACTGTGGTGGCAGCTCAGTCCTCAAGCAGACACCTGCGTTTAGAGATCTTAAGCCACAAGCTGAATCCCTCCCCAGATTTTTCATGTGTTGTGTAAGAATGATAAAAGAAGGAAACCTGCTCACACTGAGCTTTTCCCTGCAGCCTGCTTTATTCATTACTGAGAAGCAGCTTTTATTTGATCTTTCCTAAGTGACCAGACTGCTGCCATTTAAACTTTAAGGGACATATCCATTTGCAAGGCAAAAAGGAACCTAAATTAAACACGGTGAATGTGATGTCCACCCCCCAAAAAAATCCCCAACAGCTTTTAAATTTGCAACAAAATGAAAAGCTGCTTCAGTGCTTACACTCAGCATTTTTCTGTGCTCAGCTCAGAAAAGCCAGAATCCAGATCCTGCTGGAGGTTATACCTCTTCCACCTTTAATTTACCACAGCCAAATTCAACTTTTATTTTATGTGACTGTAGTGATTGTATTTTTATAGCTTCTTTCCCATTGCAGAAAGGGAATCAGGTGAAGGATGGACCCCTTTGGAAAGTTCATCCCATTTGTGGCAGTGTGGTAAACAGAATCATAGAATTGTTTCAGTTGGAAAAGACTAAGATCATTGAGTTCAACCATCAAGGTAAGACCACCATTGGCCATTAAACCATGTCCCAAAATGCCATGAAATAGGCATTTGGATTTTTTTTTTTTTCAAGTCATCTTTCCCTGCCTTGAGGAGTTTGCTGAGCAGAGGTGAAACCCCTTTGCCCTGGCAGCATGCTTTTTGCACAGAGAGGGAGGGAGAGTGAGAGCCCTGGAGCTGTTTAGTCTGGAGAAGAGAAGCCTGAGAGGAGATCTGATCAATATATACAAATATCTGAGGAGTGGATGTCAAGTGGCTGGGGCCAAGCTCTTTTCGGTGGTCAGCAGCAATGAGACAAGGAGCAATGACTACAAACTGGAACATAGTTTTCATCCCAACACAAGGAGAAACTTATTCACAGTGAGGGTGACAGAGCACTGGAACAGGCTGCCCAATGAGGTTGTGGATTCTCCTGCTCTGAAGGCTTTCAAAACCTACCTGGATGCATTCCTGTGTGAACTACCCTAGGAGATACAGCTTTGGCAGGGAGGTTGGAGTGGATGATCTCTAGAGGTTCCTTCCAACCTCTAAAGTTCTGTGATTCTGTGATTTATTCCCCAGGACTGTTAAGCCCTTGCTTGAAGGAAAAGTGCTTAGCTGTGGAGCTGCAGTAGGGCTGGTGGGTCATTGAAGTTGGAAAAAGACCTTTAAGATCATCGAGTCTAAGCCATCTGGCTGTTAAAACAACTTCATCCACCTTGCCATCAAGTGACTGGGCTCAGTCCTGAGCTGTGTTTAGTATTTCTTGGCTGCTGTTTTTTTTCCCTCCTGTAATTTGGGGCTAGTAATTTGGGACAATTCAGCAAGGAATGCGAAGGGATGTGGCTACTTTCTTCCCTTGCTAAGTCCTGCCATGTATTGGAAGCTACATAAACAAGCCTTATGCTGGTTGAGAACCCTTTTGGCACTCCTTCCCTGAGGAGGTGGCAGGGTTTTCCTCTTGCTCTGAGACCATTTCAAAGACTGGTGCAAGTGCAAAAGAGCCAGCACTGAAACAAGCCACTTGTTTCCTGCAGTTTCTGCACCCCTCTCTTGGGTTACTTTTCCTTTCTCATCCTGGCCCTGAAACACAATTGGGCTTTTCCACCTTTTTTCACAATAGAAACGTTTTTCATTTTGCTTGACATCCACAAAGGCAGAGAAAAATACTGCTGCTGAGATGATTCCCAGCTTCATAGGACACCATGAGGAGGCCAAACACCACGTAAAGAATTACAGATGTGCTCGAGTGTTGACTGCAAGGTTGCTTGTGGGATGACATTAACGATAGCTGCAGAGCCTTGTGGGCCTCACTCAGCTATGCCATGCACTTAATTCCAGCTCTACAACAATTCCTCTCAAGGAATTTTCACATCCCTTTTGTTCTTCACTTCTCTGACTCTTGTGGCACAGTTTAATTTTTGCAGAGTCTCTCTTTTTTCACCTCTTGGAGCCAGCACTTTGTGGTTGGAGTGTTGGTTGTGGGTTTGGGTGCAGGAGTGTTTTGCTCATTCATCTTCTCCACAGAATTTCTTTTGAGGCACCATTTTTGGCAAAAATGAACTTCGTCCCTTCTTGGCCTGCTCTCTCCTTTTTCCCCTGGGAAGTCATACATGTTTCTGCAAACAGTATGTCAAAAGCTTATCTTCAGGCAAGGTTTGTCAACAGAAATAACAGCTTATATGGGGACAACTGGAATAAAAAAACATTAGACATCCAATAAAAAAACATTAGACTAAAATCTGTACTTTCAATACTTCTATAGGCCTGAAAGTGAAATAAATCTGAGTAGTAATTGCTCTAGATTTAGCCTGAAGGCAACATGAAAGAAGAGCATGCTGGTTGGAAAGTGTGTCTTACTGCAAACCCATCACTACCACCTTTGGTGTTATAGGGCTGCAACTTACCTGCAGAAGCCAAGCCCACAAATTAACATCTATGTTTCTGGTGTGCATTAAAACCCTCAAGTGTTGATTTTTATGACATGCCACAGTTTGCTTCCTGTCTTTCCAACTGCTCATTGCTTGCTGTCACAGAGGTGATAGTTCTCACCCACCCCTGCTGTTCTACAAGGTCTGATGGTTATACAGCTCTTCCCTAGCTCAGTGATTTGTCTATTCTTCAGGTCTTAATTTTTCTCCTTTTTTTTTTTTTTGTTTCCTTTCTTTTTTCTTTTCTCTCTTTTTTTTTTCCTTTTCTGTGATTAACAAACTTGACCAAACTCAGAATGGTTGTTACAGACCTGTGCATAGCCTGAAGTTTCCTGAGGGTGTTTGAAGATCTTCAAACGCTTTTTTTTTCTACCTTAGCTGTACCAGTCAGACTAATTAAAAAAAAAACAAGCCAACAAAAAACAAACAAACAAACAAAAACCCCCAAAAACACCCACCCCAAAAATAAATAACCCAAAACCCAAACCCAACAAACTAAAAACATGTCCATTTTTCAGTAGCCAATCATGGCTATAATAACAGTTAATTGTTATTATAGCCATGTGCTGTGAGATGTTAACTTTTGGAGATGCATTCATCTTTGTCTCTAGCTCTTTTGGAGGCATTAAGTTGGATGTCTGTCACTGGGAGAAATTGCACTTGGAAGTACATGAGCTACACTATAAATAAATTTGCATGCACTGAGCAAGAGGCTCCTGATGTTGGCACATGTATTTGTACCTTCCACCTTGACTATTGTTTTCATTTGTCTCTTACAAGCTTAGGGATATAAGGAAGGAACAACCTTTGTGTATCCTTGAGGTCTCTGCCAACATAGGGCTCCTTTTGTATTCACAGTTATTTACCTTCCCCTTCATAAAGAGTTGAGGTTTGCTTGAGGTTTTTTGTTTGTTCTTTGTTTGGTTGGTTAGGGTTTTGCTGTGCTCCTTTGGGTAGGAAGCCCTTCCCAGATCCAGACAGTACTGATAGTTAAACTGTGTTAGCTAAGCCCTCATGGTTCCATAGATGCAAAGGAAATTAAAAGTTGGAGCTTGATGCCTTGGGTCTACTTGACTTGAGCCCGAGAATTTTCTTAAGAGACCACTAAGCATCTGGAAATATTTTTAAATCTAGCTTTAAAGCTGAAGCTTTGGTTGTCTGTTCAATTATTTATTTTTTCTTTTGCTACATATTTTTCTAACAGAGATAAAGGCAGGATTTATTAAAGGGACATCTTCCAGAAACACTAAAGAGCTAAGTGAAGGCCTGAGTAAAGATTACAGTTGCCTAAAGGAAAGACACCAATGCTTGACAGCACTGGATTTACTGTGGAAAAAGAGATGCAGAAGGAAGAGGTGTGCAAGTAGCTGCTGCAAGCTGTAATGGACACCTCAGGAAATGGCCAGGACATGTGATCCCAGTGTAATCTTTGCCTGGGGATATGGTGAGGACTAGGATGAGGGAGAGGAGGAGGTTGTACTGTGTGAAAGAGAATTGAGAGCAATGGGTAAGAGAGACATGAGGGCAGCAGTCATGAACTCCAGCTGCAAAGGGGTTAGGAACTGTAGCCTTTGTGGAACAATCCTGCATTTGAGCTGAATCTCTTGTGTGGGTTGACCACTGGGTCTGTTGATCCCACTTGGATCACCAGTGTCTAGAAGCATCTCAGTGCTGTAACACTCTGAGGGGCAGCCTGGGGGGACATTCAGAGGGTAGGTGCAGTTGTCTCTACTGCCTTTTTCCAGCACTTCCCCCCCGCTCCCCCCACCCTGCTCTAACAATGTATTTCTCCTTCTTTTTTCTCTGCTGCAGATCTGACAGGAGTTACTATTGCACAACTGAAAATATCATCATCATCATAAAATAGCAGCTGTGTCTTTGATTCAGACCTGCTTTCTCTTGCACTATGGGACTGCTGAAAAGTCAATGTCTGATTCTAGACGGGGTATTAAAATGATTGGCAGGTTGATGCCCCTCTACTTAGTAATTATTTCTTCTCTTTCAGTTCACCACTCAGGCTTCCTGGGCTGTGAGCTGTGGAAACAAGTATTAAATATATATTGCAGCCCTGGAAGGAAAGGCCAACCAGTCAGAGTGCAATGCACCTAAAAATAAATGCTTATTTCCCTTGCAGAGTAGCCTGAGGAGAAGTACAGGCAAGGAACAATATCCGCTGGGGTAACCATGAGTAGAAGGAGATGAACCAAGAAATTCAGATGCAGCTGGAGAGGGGCAGCAGTTCAGGATGAAGCTGAGAAGCTCTTCCTTCAGTTCTGGGCTCTGTAAATGAGCTTTCTGCTAGGGGTGATCCTGCAGCTGAATGACTAAAACCCAGACTGGAAATGAGAAAAAATACACTTTCTTTGCTTGCCCATTTCTTTTCACTGTTGTCTGCCTCCATCATAAAGACCTCGTAGTTCATGTCTGGTTGCAGGTCCAAGTCATGGAGAAAATGTGGTTACCCCCTGCACAAGCACTTATGATACCATCAGGGAATGGAAACTCCCTCTAAAGTAAGGGATCAGCACTGGTGCTGGAGTGTTTGTATGCTCCATGTGATTGGATTTGGCTGTGGGAAGGTTTGTAGCAGTGAGAGGAGTGAGATGTGAGAACAGGCTGCCAAGAGCAGTGCTGAGAGCCAGAAAGCAAATTTCTCTTGTGATGGAGGTTGGTCCATTTCTGAAAGGGATGTGTGGTCTGGCACAGGACCTGACTCAGAAGGAGCCTTCCTGTGTGATGTGTATGTTGTTCAGCTGGTGCAGGGAGGGCAGCCGTTGTGGTGCTGTTCACAATGCACTGCTGGCCTCCTGCAGGGCAGTGCCACCTTTAGCTGGAGCAGAGTATTACTGCAGTATGGATCAACCTGTTAGTGCAGGAATGGGAGTTCGACTGGGCTTGGAGACACATCCATGTTTGGCTTTGAGACCAGTGAGAGTAGGAGATGGAAACATTATCTTGGAAAGCTACTTCAGGGAATAGAAGGCTGAGGCGAAACTGCTCTCTACAAATACCTGAAAGGCAGTTATACAGGAGGTGGTTGTTGGTCTTGTCTCTCAAGCCACTAGCAATAGATCAAGATGACATGGCCTTGAATTGAACCAGGGGAGGTTTATTTTGGATGTTAGGAAAAAAATCTATATTGGAAGAGTGGTCAGGGTGCCCAGGGAGGTGATGGAGTCACTGTCCCTAGACGTGTTCAAAAGCATGTAGATGTGGCACCTCTGGTCATGGTCTAATGGGCATGTGGTATTGGGTTGATGATTCTTTACAGTGAGGGTCGGGAGGCACTGGCACAGATTGCCCAGGGAGGTTGTGGCTGCTCCCTCCCTGGAGGTGTTCAAGGCCAGGTTGGACGAGGCCTTGAGTGACCTGTACTAGTGGGAGGTGTCCCTGCCTATGGCAGGGGGTTGGAACTAGATGATCTTTGAGGTCCCTTCCAACCTTGCCATTCTATGATTCTGTGATTTGATTTGGTAGTCTTAGAGATCTTTTCCAACCTTAACAATTACATGATTCTATACTGGCTTGTTGAGAGATGGGCAGGTTCTCTTTAAGGTTTCATATAGTTGCCCCAATGTTGCAGCTTTGCCAGTTCTTCTGTGGGTTGTGCCAGGGGATGACTATTTCACCCTCTAATCCAGCACCCTGTGGCTGCAATGGTCTTACTGGAACTAAAAATAGAGTAACTTTCTTTCCCTGTTGAGTAGCATCTGATCTCCTTTCTGTCTGCAAGGAAAGTGCAGCTGAGATTTGTGACAGTGCTATCCTGATGGAAATTCCCATAGGATCATTCTGAACAGCACGGGTTCAAGACCTCACTTCTAACATCTGCCTCAGCATCCCTTTCCCCGGCAGGAGCTGGCACCAAAAAAGAGAAAGATAAAAAACATGCAGACACTTGGTCACATATTCATCCAGCCCCAGGAATTTAACTAATAGTTGTGCTTGGGAAAATCCTACCCTGCAGTTACCATCCTCAGCCGGAATAAATCAGCTTAGCTCCGCTGACGTTAGCGCTGCCGTGCCGTGCCGTGCGAGGATCCCACTGTGAGATTAGTGCTCCTGAAAACTCTTACGGGAGCAGCCCTGGAAGGCTGAAACCCAAATGCAGCACAAGCAACAGCAGTCCTCCCTGTGGCCCTGAGCCTGTGGCACATGAGATGTTCCTCAGGGAAAACCTCAAGGTGGCACAGGTTGTGTGACCCACCCTTGCCCGTGTCGTGAGTTGAGTTTTGTTGTCACCGTATGGAGAAGCCTCCATCAAAATAAGAGGGCTCTAGAACCAGCCCTGGATGATAGCAGTTGGGGGAATAAAAGAGATCCTTAACTGCTGCAGTGGGATGGTAAGGTGTATCTGCTAGGAATGATTTTAGCCTTTGGTTTGAGGGCACTGTTGACGCAATGGGAAACATTTCCCTTCCTGTGAAGGTAAATAACAGCACAGCCAAGGAGCTGAAGTGAAATGGATAGAGATTCTGTGCTTCCATAGGGAATTTCCAGAAGTCATCAAATTAAGACAAGAGTGAACTCCAGCAGCTTCAGCCAGAGAGAGGAATCTTTTGTACACAGTTTTTTGGATGCACTCTGTATGTCCCCTACAGTAGGAGGTTCTGTATTGTAGGAGATGTCCTTGCCCACAGCAGGGGTTTGGAACTAGGTGATCTTTAAGGTTCCTCCCAGCCCAAACCATTCTATGATAATGTGACTTTATATGACTTTTTCTGGTCCGTAAATGGGGTGAGGAGAGCTTCTGTGAGGCAGCCTCCAAAGGGTTACACACAGCTTAGCAGAGCGAGTTTGCTGTACAGACTGGCTGGAGAAGGGGGAGCAGGATGCCAGAGGTTTCCACATTTCTTTTGTAATCAGTTAAGTGTTCTCACTATGATAAGCAAAGTATGATTTTAATTAAAAAGCCATTCCAGATGGATTTATTTTTTATACCATCAAAGAGGCAAATTACTGTGGATATAAAAAGAAAAGAAAAGAGAAAAAAAAAAAAAAAAAGAAAGATAGCCTTCTCCTTCCAAAGAGTTTTAATCCACAGTGGCTTGGATCCCAGGTCAGGAGTAATTTCCCTGCTGCTCAGAAGGAAGGGCTGGGATTTTTGTTTCTCACATCTCAGCAGAAGTCCAGTAAGAGATCCATGCTTTGACTCCATATGTTAAGGGGTAAAGTTAATTATGTGATCACAGGGGACCTCTGCACTTGGGGAGCCAACCTTCACCTTTGTTGCCTTTTAAACACCGGGTTTGCAGAGAAAAGCTGCACATTTTGATGGACTCTGATGCCAAGGAAAAGCACTTCCCTCTATTTTCTCTCTCTTTAATATGCTACATTAGATTCGTGGAGCAAAGCCTGGACCTGGTCATGGGCTAAATCTAGGGGACTTCTAGCTATGTTTGATAGAAAATGGGTGTAAACCTAGCAGAAAGTAAAGATGTTCTCAGCACTGGTGAGACCACACCTTGAGGACAGTTTTGGGGCTGTCACTACAAGAAGGTCATAAAGATGCTAAGACAGGTTGAGAGAAGGGCACGAAGCTGGTGAAGGGTCTGGAGAACAATGTTTGTGAGGAGCAGCTGAGGAAACTGGGATTGTCAATAATAAAAGATGCCTCAGGGAAGACCTTCTTGCTCTCTACAACCACCTGAAAGGAGGTTGGAGCCATGTGGGTGTTGGTCTCTTTTCCCAAGTAACAAGTGATAGGACAAGAGAAAAGTCTGAGGTTGGACCAGGGGAAGTTTATGTTAGACATTAGAAGAAACTTCTTTGCTGAAAGCTCTCCCAAGCACCATCTCAGGCTGTCCAGGGAGGTGGTTGAATCTCCATCCCTGGAGGTGTTTAAAAGCTGCAGAGATGTGGTGTTGATGGACATGGTTTAGCACCAGACTTGGTAGAGTTAGAGAATGGTTGGACTCCATGATCTGAAATACCTTTTCCAAATTAAATGAATCAATGATTCTATGATCTTATGTTCTCCTGTTCACTTCTGTTGTTTGGTCTTAATCTGGTCGCACTATGACATGAGATGCTGCTGTCAAAAAACTCTTTTAACAGCTGTCTAGTAGCAACTTGTATCATCAAAGATATGACCGACACATTTCTTTCCCATAAGCTGACGTACAAAAAGAGCAGCTGGACCAGAAATTAAACCAGGTGATAAAAACCATCCAGAACTCACTGAGATCCTGCAGACTTTTAAAGCTGTTTAGTTATTTAATTTATTCGTGCACAAGAGTATTTCCAGCCCACATAATCACAGTTACAGTCTGGAGTGTCGCTATAAATAAATGAGGCAGGATCGCCGAGTTCCATTTTCCTAAAGCACTTTGCAAGGCTCATTTTCGGATGTGTAGCTGGACAGGCACAGCAGTGGATGGCTCCTTGCCCAGGTTTGGAAAGCTGTGGAGGAGATTTCCTTCCTCACCTGCAAACTCGTCAGTATGGAAAGCACAGCGCTTACAAGTGATGGGAAGTGCAGCTGTGATGCAACCCCATCTGGACTGCTATGTCCAGTTCTGGTACCCCAAATACAAGAAGGGCATCAAACTGTTGGAATAGGTCCAGAGAAGGGCCAGGAATATGATCAGAGGACTGGAGCACCTCCCCTGTGGGGGCAGACTGTGCAAGTTGGGGCTGTTCAGCCTGCAGAAGAGAAGGCTCCATCAAGACCGTATAGTTGCCTTCAGCTATCTGCAGGGGAATACAAGAAAGCCAGGGAGGGACTTTTTTGCAAGGGCTTGTAGTGATAGGGCAAGAGGGAATGGATTCAAGCTTGATGGGGGTAGTTGTAGAGTGGATATTAGAAAGAAATTATTTACAGTAAAGGTTGTGAGACACGGCAACAGGTTTCCTAGGGAGGTTGTGGTTGTCCCCTCCCTGGAGGTGTTCAAGGCCAAGTTTGACAGGGACTTCAGCAACCTGGTCTGATGTAAGGTGCCCCTGCCTGTGGCAGGGGGTTTGGACCTACATGATTCTTAAGGTGCTTTCTGACCCGAACCATTCTATGGTGATTCTATGATTACTGAAATAATAGGATTTATATTAAAATATATGCCTTGTAATTTGTTGCTTCTTCTCTTTTTTTTCACCCTCTGCCACTGCTGTGAGATTCCCTTGATCCCAACCATGGGGATTTAGGAATGAGGAGGCAAAGCCACATTCTCTCAGAAATGCCCATGCCTTGATAAACTCCTGAGGGATGCAGAAGGCACAGCCATATCCTGGTGCCAGTTTTGGTCTGGTTCAGAAGCATTCCATCTTTGTGCTGTGCCAAAGTGCCATAAAGTCTCATCTACAAATAGCAGACCTCAACAATGCATGCAGGGCTGAGAATGGGATGTTCTGGGCAGGAAACAACCCCTTGAGACAGGAAACCCAATTAAGGGAAGTTAATGGCACGAACCAGATGATAGTGAATACAATTTTTTTTTTTTAAAATGTTGTGGTGGGTAGACATGAGCTGCTGAACAGAATATCCTCATTTTTCACTTGTCTAGCTGGCAGCCTGTGGAGGTGGGAAGAGCTTCTTAACAATTCCTGTCCTCAAATGTAATGCCTGTTGCAAACAGCTTGTGCTACTTTGTCTGGAAGGTCTTCCCTTCCTGAAGCAACCTCTGCTATGGCAGTCTGAGCTTCCATCAGCTTTGACCATTGATGAGCCTCAGGGAAAAGGTTAAACTGTTCACAGGCTTAGTAAAATAACTGGGTTATGAAATCCCAGCACTGCAGATGTGCTCAGGGTCTGTGTTCCCAAATTAACACCCAGATGAATCCGATAAGACATGTACAACGAAACTCTCCTTTATATGGATGTGGCATCTACGATAGCAAGGAGGTTGAACCATTGTCCCACAGCACATCTGCAGTCCCAGGAATTGCACAATCCATTTGTTTTCATTACATGAAGTATGTCCAAATAGTTTGCAATTGGCAAAAGTAACCAGAGTTCACTGTGTCCCTGGCTGATGGTTCCAAGCCTGGGCCTGTAGGGTACAGCAAACCCAGAACTGATGACATGGATCACCCTGTTTTGAAGACCAGAAGATAGCAAATAAGAATGGTGTCTCTTCCCTGGAACAGCAGAACAGCTCCTTCATTTTAGATGGGTTTATGTCTCTCATCCACTGAATCACAGAGTCACAGAATGGGAGAGCTTGGAAGGGACTTCTGGAGATATGTAATCCAACTGCCCTGCCAAGGCAGGTTGCACAGAAATGTGTTCAGGTGGCTTTGGAATCTGTCTGGAGAAGGAAACTCCACAGTCAGTCTGGGCAGCCTGCTCCAGGACTCCAGCACCCTCACAGCAGAGCTTTCCTTAATGTTGAGGCAGTTTTGTACCCATTGCCCCTCACCTTATGAGTGGGCACCAGTGAGAAGAGTCTGGTTCCATCTTCTTGACACCCACCCTTAAGTTATTTGTAAACATAGAGCAGATCTCCTCCCAGCCTGCTCTTCTCCAGGTGAAGTAGCCCCAGGTCTCTCAGCCTTTCCTCATCCTTGTAGCCTGTTTGGGGAAGGAAGAGGAAGATGTTATGCAAAGGACAGTGAGACACCAAGCATCTTTCATCCATTAGTAACAATTTGATGCAGTCCCATCTTTTGTCCTGTAGAAATGTTCCCAAGGTAGGACTGCTTTGCAGATTAAGGCACCTATTTCATCATTTCAGATAGCCTGGGGCTCCCAGGTGCCTGTGCAGAGGACAGTTGTCTCCTAGTTGCCCTTCCTCATACCAGCTAGCCCACATGCTGTCCCACTTATGGTCAAATATTTGGTGTGGGAATGGGCAGCAAACTTCAGGCCAGTGAATCCTGTCAGTGTTTATTTGTGTGTAGAGACCAGCTCAATATCACTACTCTGCAGTGGTGGAATGCCACTAGCTGCTGGTCACTGTTGGCAACCTCAAAGGCTAATGAAGCAAAACAAACAGTAAAAAGTCATTCTGAAAAAGCTGAATTTCTCTGTATTTGAGTCTTGGTTTACATGTATATGCTATCTTCTGTGTGCAATCAAAATGACTAGAAGCCTGCTGCTGCTGGGATGCACTACCCATGCCAGGATGAAGGGAAGTCTCCTGATGAAACCTTGGGCTCCGGCAGTACCAAGATGACTTTGCTTTGTCTCTCCTTGCTTTGTGATGTGGATATTTAGACCCTGATGAGGCTTTTTCTAACAAAAAAAAGTGTTAATCAAACAGGATTGCCCCTAAAGTGGAGTTGTGAGGACTTCTCTGCAGCATTTCCTCCTCTTGAAGCTCAGAATGTTGTTGAAATGTCATCATTTGAATGAGTTTTTTCCAAACATGCAGCAGCAAGAGCAAGTGGACTTCCATGGTTAGAGGCTAGCAGCTCTTTGGGAAAATCTGAGTGGAATGTAACATCTCAGTGCCTGGGCCACGATCTGACATCAAAAGCCCAGGAACTCTGTGCAGTTACAGCTATATTAAGATTAGAGCAATCCCTGATGAGAAGGCTAGATTGTTTTATTTGGCTAGTTATAGAAAACGACTCTTTCACCAGTTACCTCCAGCAACATGTTTCCAGTAAAGCATAACTCACATTTTGTTCAACTCCTTCTCAGGAGCTGAGATGGGTAACTCAGCACATCCACTCCTTGTCTGGATTACCCTGCAGAGAGTTAAAAATTGTATAGGTTCCCATTGTACTTTTCTTGGCTGGATTGAACTGCATTATAGTAGAGAACCTCTAAAGACATTCAGCTTTTGATTAAGTTGCCTAAACATAGGTGTCCAGTGTCTACTGGGATAGCCTTCTGGTGAGGACATCCAGGTCTTGCTCCAGAAGGATGTGAAACTCCTCTAATTGCTTTTATCCTTCTTTTCCACACCCTCCCTTGGCCTTTATTGCCCTTTCAAAGTGCTTTGATGTTGGTGTCACAGCACAGGTCTTGCCAATATTGTGTAGAAAAGGAATATTCTTGTTCTTCGTTGCTGTTCAGTTCATGCAGCAAGGAGTTGTGTTGACCTTTTCTCAGCAGCACATATTGGGAGTTCACACTGAATTATTTACCTCTTTTAATCCTCAAATCCTCTGCCACATTACTTCTTCTCCAGAATTCAAGCTGCCATACCGGAGGTCTCTGCTGAATCTGTTCTTTCCTGAGTGCAGCTTTTGCGTTTGGCTGTGTTCAAATAGACCTTCTCAGCCAACTATTGTAAGTGCTCTTAGGTGCAAGTCAGCCAGGCCTGCTGATTTTAAATGTTTATCTCTTGTAGATGTTGTTTAACATCTGCCTTTGTTACTAATGGACTGGAAAATCTTCATCATCATCGGACATATGCACGTTGCCCTGCTGCTTTCTAAATACAGATCAAGATCACACATGGAACTTTCCTTTGCTGGGCTTTACCATCTGTAAGATTTTGTGTGTTGTAATGCTTTTGTTTCAGATAAAGCAACCACCAAGAACCCCCAACAAAACAAAACTCAAACCCAATCACCAAACAAAAAAAAAAAAAAAAAAACCAACTTGAAAACAACTTCTCAAAAATCTCTTAGCAGCTTTAGATTTTTCCTGGTGTCTTGAGGTTCCCATAACATGACTCCAAGCTTCATGGTTGTATTTCTTCATGTATGTTTCTTTCCCATTTAATAAATATGGCTGGGATTGTTAGTTCTGATTTCTACTTTTTAGTTCATAGCTGAACCAAGGTTAGGTTTTCATAGAATCATAGA
>WBNM01017775.1:63047-102304 GCA_013399055.1 Ramphastos sulfuratus | reverse complement strand
CTCCCTAACCTACATCACTTTCTAACATATATTGTGTCTTTTAAAGAACTATAAGATTTTCAGTCTCAAAGGAACTAGATAGTCTTATGGTCCCTGCAGACTTTGTGTATACTCCTTTTTTGAATAACATATAAGTATCCAAATGATTAAGGTTGTGCTTTTATGTTCGAGAATGTCCCTTTTATGTTCTCTGTACTGCTTTGGAGTCGATGGAATATTCCCCCTGGAAAGAAACAAATGTTGATCTGTATTTTCTTGTTTTCAGATGAAAAAAAAAATGGTATTCTGACACTGCAAAATAAGGAAAATATGTGGTGGATTAGGAACATTCCCTCCCTGCTATTTGAAATTTCCCAGACTAACTCAGATGGTTTGGAAGTAAGATGAAGCTATATTTACAGCATGGCAAAATTTACAAGCATATATACACAATGTATAAAAATATTTACAAGTATTTACAATTATATACAAGTTAGAAACAATACAGAAATCCAAATTCTCTCCCAGACAAAAACAAACTGCCCAGAAGGGCTCAAAGTTACCCCCCCTCTCTGTTCCCTTCCCTCTCTATCTCAGAGGACAAACATAAACAGAGCAGAAACCAGCAGCAGCTGTCAAAAGCTTACATGTTCTCTGTTGTGATCAGAGGTAACATATCAAAGCAGATCTGGGTTAAAAGGGAAGTGATTAGATCTAATGACACAGACCAGGCAGAGAAACAAACAGGGCAAAGTCCCAGGACAAAGTGAGAGAACATTGCTTATGTTTTGACTTTTTATCCCTCTCAGCAAACCAAGGAATGATATAGACATCATCTTTATTTTCTTTTCACAACCAATGATCTAATTTCTCTCATTAAAATATCCCAATTAGCCTCAAACCAGCACAATATGGCAATCTTATTATTTGCTTAGTGCATCATAAAAAGGCAAATATGTCTTATGCAGAAAGAAAGTATAATGCAGTGGCATTCTGAACCAATAGAGCAGAGTGCACAGATTATTGTACACTTGCATGTGTGTGTGTAAAGGATCAATACAGAGAAATCAGTGATGAGAGGTAAAAGCTTAGGAATTAATACTGTGTACAGTTCTGGAGCCTCCAGCACAGGAAGGACATGGAACCGTTGGAGTGGGTCCAGAGGAGGGCCACAAAGAGGATCAGAGGGCTGGAGCAGCTCTCCTATGAGGACAGGCTGAGAGAGTTGGGGCTCTTCAGCCTGGAGAAGAGAAGGCTTTGAGGAGACCTTATAGTAGCCTTCCAGTATCTGAAGGGGGCTGTTGCGGTAAGGGGTAAAAATCTACTGCAAGACGATATTTTAAAAATATTAATATATAGTTTATTAATATTAACTATNCCAATCAAATGGCAGTTAGCCAAGATTTGGCCATATTGGGTGAAGCCATAGGCTTGCTTTACCCTTTTTTGGGCAGATCATGGGCCTTGCATAAGGCAACCGTGTGCACCTTGTTTACCGCAGTTGCTGGGCTGACCCCAGACCCCAGACTTAGTGGTGCCAGGTTCTTTGTCCCTTTTCCCGCGGTTGCTCTCCCCAAAACAGGAGGAGGGAGAGCAGAAAAACATACCTGGGCAAGCCAGGACATGTACAAGCCTAATTTGGCCTGTTTAGGCCTACCATGACAGGGGCCTACAGGAAGGCTGGGGAGGGACTACTGACAAGGTCTTGCAATGACAGGACTAGGGGCAATGGATTTAAACTGGCAGAGGGGATATTTAGACTGGATATTAGGAGGAAGTTCTTTTCCAGTGAGGGTGGTGAGGCACTGGAGCGGGTTGCTCAGGGAGGTTGTGGCTGCTCCATCCCTGGAGGTGTTCGGAGCCAGGTTGGACGCGGCCTGGGGTGACCTGTGCTGGTGGGAGGTGTCCCTGCCTATGACAGGGGGTTGGAACTGGATGATCTTTGAGGTCCCTCCCAACCTTACCATTCTATGATTCTTTTATAACACTTCTGCTCTTCGATTTTTGTATATGTGCCACTGATAAAATTACAGGGAGAAACCCAAAGGACAGTGAGGAAAAATTCCAGTTAGATTTTGAAGGAGAAGAATATTTGTTTTGCAGTGTTCTGAATAGCCTAACTCCTGTGGCTGCTGCAGCCTGCCCTTTCTTGCCCAGGAGACTCCTGGGAGGTGACTTAGATGCAAGGCACCCTCTGATCTTTGCAGTGTTCTGCTCAAGGATTGTTTCAGGGATGAGGATGTCCTGTAAGTCCTGAGCCATAGATACTGTCCCACACTGGGCAAGCAAGCTGGCATTATGTACCTTGGTGACCAAATGGGGCCCCAGCTGTTGGACTTATATAAATGTTCTCTATTGCTTTATGCAGCACTGTGCAGATTTGCATTCCTCTGCAAGTATTTAGCTGAATAAGGTTTCCTTTTGGTTTTAAAGACATTGCAACATTTAGACCTCTGTTTACCTTTGTCCGGTATTGACGAACTGGATTACTCAATGGAATAAACCCAAGAATATTCCAGGCTTTTGAGGACATTTTAGGTCGTGTTGAGGGACTCTACCTGTAGGAGAGGACATGAGCTGTTGAGCCAGATTATCCCTCAAGAGGAATTATTTCTACACTTGGGTTTCACCTTTCTAACTTAGCTTCTATGATTTTTAAATGATGATGAAACTTGCCATCTAAAACCACTTAAAAGATTAGTTATATGACATCAAGGACTAAAAAAAGTTACTAAAAATTTACAGATACTACTGTTACTAGATTAATCTATAATTCATGGTATTTAACTGGTTTTTCAATTAATGTTTAAACAGAATCATTCTTGTTCTGAGAAGTTAACTAAGAAAAATAATTGCTTTACTGAAAATAGTTAAGCTGCAATAGCACGTGGACTGAAAAAACCCCAACACATTCAAAGGAACATGCTTTGCATGTCATTAGTTACAGTCCAGCAGTGCAAATTGCTGGTTTATGATAATTTTTGTCATCTCATCAAGGTTGGTCATGCTTTCATGAGTATCTTCAATTAACAAGACTAATCTTTTCAGATTCTGAGACTAGAAATTAATTACACTCAGTTTTTGAGGATGTCTTCTTTGTTATTGGCAGTTGAGTGGGAGGAAATGTGTGATTACTCTAAGTGAAAATCAGTCTGACTATTAATTGTCAGGTTGCAGAAAGAAAATGCCTTTTAAAATTAAACCTAATGTTTTCTAAAGTGTCAGAGTTCTGGTCAGTAACTGAAGCTCCATTAAATTCAATGAGTCCAGGATGCCAGTCTGTGGTAAAGACAAAACCAGGCAAGATTAGCAGCATAAGGTTTACATATTTTCTGATCCCCTATTCAGTCCTAAAACTAAGCCAAAAATTATTGGTTTATTGTTGGAAATGGACTTTCATGGAAAAAAAAAAAAAAGAAAAAAGAAAAATATTTTTGCGAAATAATATTGGTAGTCATATTGCTGAGGTGCCTTGTGGTTTTAAAGAATATACCATGTTCACAAAGATTTTAGCATCATAATGAGCTGAATTCCCTGAATGAGCTGCAGCTTTCCTGTCTTACTTCGCTCTAGGTTACTGCATAGTGGTCTTTGCTTTTTTTCCTATGGTTTAAACTACCACTACTACAACTGCCATTAAATGTTAATTTAACTGCTTTTAATGATAAACTGTCTTGAAAGGTACTTGCCACACACACATACCATTTCGATTATTGTCAGCAGACCAAGCAGTGATAATATAAATTAGTCAGCAGGCTGATCCACTGTAATAAAATCTCATGAATTGGGTTGGGTTTTGGTTTGGGGTTTTTTTTTTTTTTTTTTTGATGAGTGAATAGAGAGAACTTTCACTGGTGTAACATGATCATTAGATCTCATCTGAGACTAGGACAGGAATTTTGGACGTGAGGAAACAGGATGTGAGACCTTCCTAGTCAGGGGCAGCCAAATGTTACCCTTATGCTGCCTTAGTCATAATTCTGAAGTAGTTGATAAGAACCTGCAGCTGCATTAAGCCCTTGTCCACGTGAAATATCAGATACTCCCTAATTCTAGGGGTTGCTGCCTAAGTGGATTTGCAGACCTGATGTAGGAGAAGTATAGAAAGTGGCCCAAATGTTTTAGGGCATGTTCAGCGTTCTCATTGACCTCAGGGTCCTGCATTATATTTCCCTTAAAATAAAAGCTACTGCTAATACATACACATCATCTGATTCAACAATGGGTTATTACAGGAAGAGTATACATGGAAAGAGAAATAAGAGAAACATTCTGTGGGATGACCTAATAAAATTTTTCACAAATTATTACAGGAGTCACTGTATAAAAGATGTATTAACTGTTCTGATTTTTCATTTTGCTCTGAAAGTAAATTCTACAGCAGGCTGGATGTTCAAATGCTTGATACATTTAGAAAACTAAGGACTGAAAAATCAAGCATGCACTTGCTGTGTATAAAGACAAGATGAAAGCAATGTGAAACCATGTATATATCTTTTAACATTGATCAGAAAGGACCAGGCAGACCTTGCTGTGTCTGTAAATTAACCCCACAACACTTCAGACATGGATCAGGAATGTCCAACACAAATCATGCTGCATTCTGCTCTGTGGGTTTGTTTGTGTCACAGACACACCGATGTTTGCTACCCCTTTCTGAAGCACAGAAAACAAAGATCCTTGTATGAAAATAACCACTGAGGATCTGCATCCTGGTTAGATGGCAAATGTTTCAACTTTCCTCCATCAGCAAAGTCTTGGTGAAATTTAACTTGGAAAGGCTGGGAGCAAATCCTCTGTTGGGATGCACAGACAAGATCAGAAAAGGTAGTGGTGCAAAGACAAGATGTCAGAAAGTGTAAGAGTAAACCTGATAACCATGCCTCATGAGTGTTTGCCACAAAAAAAGACAAAACCTCACTCTTTATCTTGGACTTATGATGAGAGACAATTTCAAAGCCATAGTTCAATTGACTTGAAAACTACACATGAAAGCATTACAGAAAAGAGTGCTCACCAACTGAGGGGGTTCTTCCTATTCACTTATTTAAATTAAATACAAATGTTTCTATCTCATTCATTCTAGAGCAGCATGTAGGATCATAGAAATACTTATTTCACCATAAAGGATTGAGGAAGTGTTTTCAAAGAAAAAAAATTTTGCCTGGGAAGTTGCACAAGAGTATGTGTAAGAAAGTCATGTTCAAATTTCTCTTCATCTGATTTTGCTCATCTGTATGGGAAGAAACCATTTCACAGCTCATGATTTCAGACCAGTGTAAAGCTAGATGTTATACGGAGGAAGCTGCCAATTGAAATAGATTATTACCAAACTAACCAGAAACTGCTGGATCTGAAGGAGTCCCTGAACATGTGAGCACTAGTTTCTTCCAGAATTACTATATAAATTCAGACTATTAAAAAAAAAAAAAAATCCTGCCATTTTATGAAAGCAAATATGTCACCATCTCTGAGGCTCAAAATAGAGGGGGGATTTGCACAGCTCCTGTCCACTCTAATTCTCAAAAAGAGTGGGCTTTGTTTTGTTTTGTTATCTGTGGGGAACAGATCAGCTGTGGCCTAAAGCTCCGCCACTTGTTTATATTCTGGAATAAGATGGAAAATCACTGCTAATATATTTGTGTGCATCACACAAATACGTTCAAGCTGCAACTGCATAGGCTTAGACTGGACATTAGGAAACTTTTTTTCACAAAAAGAGTGGTCAGGCATTGGAGTGGGCTGCCCAGGGAGGAGCTTGAGTCATCAACCCTGGATACGTTTAAAGGTTATTTGGATGTGGTATTTGAGGATATGGTTTAAGGGTAACCTTTGTAGAGTAGAGATAATGGTTGGACTTGATGATCCTTGGGGTCTTTTCCAACAGGAATGTTTCTGTGATTCTGTGAAATGTCAGTGGAAAACTAAATGATGGTCAGGAAAGGGTCTCCATACAAAGTCGAGTGAATTCTTTGATAAGCAGGACCTATTAATGTTTTAATACAATTTAGCATTAGATTATGCTCCTGGCAAGAGTCACCAGATACATTACAAAGGAAAGTGATAAATCCTGCAGCTCTTTCTGCAGTTCAGGTCCTGTGTTTGACGTGTGAATCTCTTCTTGTTAAAAAAGGCCTGGGTGAGCTTTAGTTGTTTAATAACCTGGGATAAGCATAGGGGTTTTGTTGCATTTATCGAAGGATAAATTTGCTAAGAGATGAGCCACCTTGTGTTCTGGCTGATCCTCAGAGATTAGAGGGGATAGAGGCAGCTGCACCTATCTCATGCTAGGTAGGCCAATCGTCGATGTGGCTTGCAGGCCCAGCACTGGCTGCACAAACAGCCTGTCTGCTGTACGTCTGGCTGCATTCAAAAGCAGCAGTCAGGTAGATGAACAGTGCGGTTTATTTACATGCAACGTACAGCGATTCTTTAAGATTGCTAGTGACAAATGCACTAAACTACAGAATAGCTACACAGCTGTAAAATATGCTTGCAATCACAAGCTTAATCTCCTTGGGAAAGCACTCGCTGTAGCTGAGGTCACAAGTCTTATCAAAAGATGTCCCTTCTGGAGCGGAGGGAAGAGGACAAATGCATCAATCTGTCCCTACTGCTTGGTGCTGAAATTCTTATCCCTCTCTTAAGTAAGAAATCAGAGTAATATCTATACCTTGTATCTACTATGATGCAGAGTGTGGGGAGTGGGACTGTGGTCAAGTCATTGCTTCATTATCAGTTCAACAAGCAGTTGAGCTCTTCTGTACATGATCAGCAGAGGAACAACTCTACAGGCGCTCTCAGTGGAAGACTGGGGCTTGGTTTGCTCCACTTTCCTCACTGGTGACCACCAGATCTCTACTCAACTTCTGTACCTGCTGTGGTCACCTCAAGTTTATAAATGCTGTTATTTCATGCTTTTCCACTGTTATGTGCTTCTGACAGCTTTAATTACTATGAGTTTACGTTTCTAGTCTTGCATTGTAAAGCTTAGGCAAAGATTACCATTTTGATGGATGTATGCCCATCTGTAGACATGAATCCTACAAAACAAGTCAACTGCTATTCAGATCCCTTTTGTGTCAAGTATGTAGTGTCTGAACACACTTCTTCTCTTAAACATTTGAACTCTGTCAAGTATAATACCCTCTTATGGTTAGTCTTTACATGATTCACTCATGGTCACAAAGGAAGGAGAGGAATTAAACATGTTTAGTACTCTTTTTGATGGTATATACTGTGAACCACTAGAGATTTGCAGCAGTAAATGTTAATATCACTGCCTACATCAAAGTGTGTTTAAATATTTCTTACATTATTTCATAATTCATTTTTTAAATAAATAATGCATATGTTTTGTATACATGGTGCAAAGACTACCACATCCATTTCTTAGAACAATTTCCTGTTTGAACAGGGATCTTAAGACATGGGAGAACAGGAAAAAGAAGGGTGCGGAAAGATTCCATTGTTTATCGGGAAGCATTTGCACTGACAATTTCTGAATTAATGTTCTGCTTTTATATTTTTTTGTGATTTGCTAAAAAATTGAGAGCTTTTTTGGTCATGCCAAGTGTAAGGTCCTTCTTGGACAGGAACATGTGTTTTTTGGTCATTCCCCAAAGCCTTGATGATATTGGAAAAAAATAAATCAAAAAGTGTTGAAAATCCCAGTGAGACATTGGAGTCTGATTTTGAGCATTAATCAGTCTGTCTGAACTTACACAGATCAGCACACGGTTTATGGATATTTTCAGTGCCTAAGAATGAAGGAATTAAGTCTTCTTAGGAAACCTTTAAGTTGTTATTAAATGATATTTCATTAGACATTGATGTCTATTGACATTGATTATTTTTGTCTGTGAACCCAGAGTGAGTGGGAAGAAGATTTTTCATTATGAGTACAGTGAAGGAACATTTGCTGTGATTCCTAAATACAAAGTGACTAGTATTTGTCTATACATTATATAATGTATATTGGTGGTTTATTTTCTGAACAACTGTTGTGCTACAGTTTTAGTACTGAAGCTTGTGAGAGACATTTGTAAGCATTTGAAGATGGTGCTTCATTTTCTTTAGGAAAGGGCTTTGAGATTGATTTATTTATTTTGTTGTTGTTGTTTTTTCTTTTCTTTTCTTTTTTTTTTTTTTTTACATTTTGTGTGCCTCTAGTTTCATATGTGTTATACCAGTTCTAAGATAAGCAATGTGGGTTATTTTCAGAGCTGAAACACGAGATCTATGTTTGGAGACTGACTGCACAGCGCATTAACCCAGCCAGCAGAGAGGAGACTGCCGTGAAATGCCTCTTGATGCAGAAGGTGCTGACTCTGGAGATGCTTCTGAGGAAGAAGCTAAGGACTTTTCACAGGTGAGCAGGGACCAGGGTGTTCCAGCTGTCCTGCTGTGACCCTTGATGGGGACAAGCTAAAGGCACAGGAAGTTTGTTGAACTGGAAGGGAGGTCCTACTTATCCGAGTCTCTTTGCTTCAACCAGCCAAGGCTCATAATTTGTAATTTTCAGCAGAGCTGAAGGTAAAGGCTTTCAAGAATCTTCACTAGGACAATACCTATATTCTTAGGTGTCTTTTGATAAGATTGGTGTCAGGGCAGATATAAAGAGTCACAAAACTGATGTGCAAGTCCTGGAAAATAAATATTGACATAACCCAGGTTTAAAGGCCTGGAAATTTCAAGTAGCTTTTTATTTAAAAAGTTCACAAATAGGTCATTGGACTTCTATTGGTAATACTGGCTTCACTGTAATAAAATGCTAAAATTTCTTTTTTTTTTTAACTGAAAAATTCAAATGTTCTTTAGAAAACAGCTGATTTTAAAAATTCATCCATGAATTACTGTGTTTTAACACATAACAAAATCTTCAGTGTGAACCTGAGTGCAGATATAATTAACTGTTTATGTATATAAATCAGGTTATGTAAACTATCACTAACAGAAATGTTAACCTCATTTTGTTTACAATCCAGCAAAACCAGCTGTTATGCTATGGAATTTGATGATTGAGAATAGCAGTTATAACCTGTTAATAAGCAACATGCTAAATAGGCAAGGACATGTTAATAAGAAACTATTCCAGTAAAAAGATTATTTTTGTTCACATAATTTTTTGCCAGTATTGTGCACTGACCAAAATGCTGTTTAAGTCACCTCCTTTTAAAAAGATTCTAACAGATTATTAGACTTTACAACACTAGACTTTACAACAACAGAAGACATTTCTGCAGTATAAATAAAAATGGCATAGTTATTTAAAATCAAGATTCCTCCAGCACAACCCATTTACAGCAATGTAAAAATTCATTAGCATTAACAACAGCATTCCTGAACTGCAAACCCCAAGGCTTCTTGCTGAAGGGCTGACTATGCTGATAACATGATGAAGTTATTCAGATCTTAAAAACTTCATTATAAAATGCAAATGTGAAATATATATGTTCTGTCTTGTTGATGCTAGCACATGACCCTTGTTTTATCACAGAAGGCCACACATTGACTCCTGAAACTATTAAGGTAGCTACATAATGCATATAGTCAGATCCCATACCAAGGTCCATAGTCTGGAGGAGTAGGAGAATACTCATACTCCTTCCAAGCCCACTACACACTTTGTACCAAAGGGTTAGTGTATTAGTGGAACATGTTACAAAAAGGAATCTTAAGGACATGCTTATGGGAATTTTGCTGCTGGCCTTAAGAAGGCTGTGAATCCTTTGTGCTATCTGTTACTCCACACAGGGGAAGAGGTGATCTGCTTGTGATGAGAGGGATTTATTCCAATGCTCTTCACAGAGCTCTAATTTCACTTGGGAAAAAAACAGGTGTCATTTTCTTTCAGGCAAATCTCACAAGAAGATAAAAACTGGGAAACTAATATTCAGGAACTTCAGAAAAATGTAAGTAGATGTCAGTTTTCCTCGGTATCCATGTAAGCAGATCTATGACTTTGTAAGGAGAGAGTGCTTTAAATCCAATGCAAATTTAATAACTCTCATGACAGCAAAAATGCTGGCAGGCAGGTTGGCTGGCTTCTCATTGAGACAGGGTTACTGAACCACATTGTGAGGTTTTCGGTCCTTAGAAAAAAACAATTTAAAGGATCGACAGTGTCTTCTTAAATTTTTAATCCATGCCTAAAAAAGGACTCAGAAGGTGTCATATAGTTGTTTATAACTGAAGTGTGATGGTACAGCACACTCCTTCTGATGTACCAAATACCAGCTCTAATTCACTATACTGTTTGTGACACGCCTGCTATTATTATTTAAGTAGGGATAAACCATTTGGATAAATCCTGTTCTCTTTGCTATCCACACTGCCTAAATTGTTATGCTGAGGTTGGATCTGATGAGTTCTGAAATCTGTGATGAGATTAATTTCATCTAAATTTAACTGTGAAATTTAACTGTGAAAACGTTGCAACTTTTCTGGCTCATTGGCATTAAAAATGAACCCAGGACTGTGTTTGGGAGCTCGGATCCTTCACTGGGAAATTGCTGTCCTCTATGTCACAGAACAAAACCAACAGGATTCCTTACTAGGTTGTACACTTTTTCCAAAGTATCATGTAAAAGTCTAACTATTTAAAGAACAGAGACTTGTACTTTAGTAGAGCTTTAAACTGCGTAAAATGCGAGAGACCTCAGACTGAAAGAAGGTAATTTCCTGGAGTAGTGACAAATGTGAGATGAGAGCAGAGAAGCAGAGTTATGGTAGAAAGTGACGGGTCTGAATGTGAGACCATGAGAAGATCAGTGCATGGATGCAGGAACTGATCACAGGGATGTAGAAGCTGCATAGGGATTACAGACTTGATGTATCCATGAAAAAATCTGACCACTAAGCTAGTCTATAGGTTTCCAAAGTACACATGTAAAAAAGTGTGATTTTGTCCAGGGTCAGGAAACCACAGAGTGTCCAGAATGCTGTCTATTAGGAATTACATTTCAATCCTACTTCTACAGAAATTAAATTGTGATTGTGGTAGATGAACATAGCTAAACACAGCTACTGAACAAAGTAGCAGCTGCTAACTACTTCTATATGTTAGATCACATTGGGCCACATATTCATGGTTTCATTTAAACATTTCTGTCTTTTTTGTTATACAATAAAGGAAAATAAGTTTGTGCTTCACACATGCATTCACGAACTCTATATATAACAGGTAGCTCCTTCTTTAATACAGTTATTAATTTTTCTTTCCCCCTGTCTACAGCACAGAATAACAGACAAAATTCTTCTCATCAAATGCTTGACTGTGCTGGGATGTGTTATTCTTATGTTTTTTCTCAACTCATTTGTTCCAGGCATCTACCTAGATCTTGGTAAGTTTTATAGCTTTGTTTTATCTAAGTAAAGCAAACAACTTCCCTGAAAGAAACAATAATATTTTTCTGAGTCTGGATCTTTTCAGAAAGCTGTTTTCCATTAAGTCTCTGGCCTCGCAATTCCACCAGATTAATCAGAACAGCAGTTTCTCAGAACAGGCTTTCTAAATGCAGTCACATTCCAGTCATGCAAAGAGGAATAACAAAGTGCTCATTATTTAATTTTTCTGACTTCTCAATACTAATGAGCTGGCTAAATATTACAGAACGAGCAAATTTGACGTCAGCATCATTGCACTATAGTGACCTACATTCACTGCAGTGCATGACCAAGATGCATTCTAGACACCAGAAAACGATCACTCCACAGAATAACAAAATGTAGCCTGGCATTATTTCTTAAATATAGATAACTCTTTATATAACTTCCAGTCTCAATTTCTTTATTGCCAGAATAAATAATTTCCCAAAATAATATCAGGAAGATGCTGTATATGTGTGAAATGAAAGTCTCTATATGGATACTTTCTATGTATAGATCTGTGTGTCGAGGTTTTTATACAGTTAGATGCATGCTTGTGTGAGGACAGACTCTGCATATCCTGAAAACAGAACCAAATTAAACCTCACATTTAACTGAGGGACAGTCATCAAACCCACCTGTGCATTGCCCAATAAGAAGTTAAAAATCTTTTTTTTTTTTTGGCTGCTTGAAAGTTACGGAGTTTCAGATTTACGTGTTTTCATGCAAGCTGAATTTCACCACTGTGCACATCCATCCCAATGGATGAAAGGTACAACAGCCTCGAGGAGGAATAACTCATAATCTATAGATCATTAATTGCATCATCATATACACAGATGCTATATTGAAATCCATTTTTGTTATTCACAATATAGAGCTAGTTATAGATGTACAATGATGATCAAGTTGTAAACAGGACCTTCAGTGTCTGCTACTGATACATTGCCTCTGGTACATTGACTGGCTTAGAAAGGTGTCTAACAATAGCAGAAGGCTATTTGCTGGGACCTGGGGAAACATCAGTGTTGTGTATTGATGGTGCTGGCGGGAGTGTGCAGGTCACTGTTTTAATAGGCATAGCTTTGCTGCTAAATGCATTTATTCAAGAGACTGATCCCCAGCCCTCAGGTATTAGAGGTGCAGAATGGCTCCTGCTGCTCAGACCATTCTTTCAGAGGAGACTGGCTGCATCTCCACAGCACAGCAATTGGCCCTGTGTTTCCTCTTGACATAAAAGAATGGGTTAATTAATTTTTAAGTTCACAGTGGGGACAGTTTATAGCCTAGTACAGCTGTGTTTCAGGATTATGATGCTGAGGACATATGTTACATTATCTGGTACACACTATAGTGTTTGAGTACACAAAGCCACCGAGTGTAATGTTGGAGTAACAGTGCAGAGCAGAGACACAAACCTTATCCACACTCCTGCTGCTGTTTGGTTGTGACCTCTGAAGTGAATTGTCTTCAGAATGCACCTTGGTTTGCATTTATCTGAGATGAAACAAACTGGGTCACAGCAAATCAACATATACACAAGGGAGACTCTGAGGGACCAGTACCTTGCTGTAGACTTGGACTAAGCAATTAAACGGCAGTGTCAATACACTCAGCAAAACCTTGTTGGAAGTCCTGGTGCCCTTGAGCAGTATGAGGTTAGAAAATAACCCACAGTAGCTAGGTTTTCTTACTCCAGCTAGTGCTACAGCTGTTGTGGCAGCTTCTCTACTCCAGAACATTTGCCATGAATATGGGTGATTTCAGCTTATAAAAATTATTCTCTGTTAGAAATTTTAAAGATATACCCATGTATTATGATAGTAAAAGTGCTATATTACTAGGATGTAGAAAGATGCAGAAGCTGAAGACAGTTGAACATGCGTGAAGTCACAGTGGCTAAGTAAGGCAGGCAGTCGCACTGGCAATTTAAGACACCAGTTGCCACCTTTACTTTTCTGTCTCAGACAAGTAGGCACCAAACCACGCAGCATTTCTTGAGTTAAACTCAGCACCTGTGTTTCTCAAAAACCATAGACAGTTGGTAAAGACTGCAAAGCACTGTTTGCGTATGCTCCTGGTGAGATATTTCAAAACTACAAAGTGGTGGAAGTCAATACTAGAAGAAATATAACAGGTGATGATGTTTTGTCCTACTTTATGTAAATAAAATAAATGAGAACAAATGACATAGTTGGCAGTGTAGGTTTTCATTATTCACTAAGTGATCTTCAGCTGCAGCTTTAAAAGTAAATGCAGGCTGCATGTGTTCTGTATAATTTCTCCCTCTTCTGTATTCCTGGCAAAATGGTCAGATTAAAAAATAGATGTTATTACAGCATGAGCCCAATTTCTATTAACAATTAATGGAACCTGCAAGCATCTACTTAGATCTCACTGACTATTCTTGAATTCCACTGTCTTGAAGATAGCTGTCATTTATTTATCTTTACTGAAGAAGTGTTGTTGTCTCTGTGAATGCTAGTCCTCTAGTGCATCAAAATGAATTTCCTAAAATGGAGTTAATCTTGTACTCTAATGGTTTGGGTAAATTTGTTCAACATGTTCTTCTCATAAAAATGGAAGTAGATTGTAGCTCAGTGTTTAATTTTCTACCAGAATAATGTTTTATACAGAGTCTACAGTGTTAGAAATCTAATAACTTTTAATTGCATTTGGTAGAGTAAATTAGAAAGATTATAGAATTCTTTATCAGTTCCCAGCCGTGATAAATTTTTTTTTCCATTATGAACTTGAAATCATTAATACAATTTGAGGGAACTGACATTTTAATTTAAATAATAAAATTCGCATACTTAGATACCTTTTATAATGCAGAGCACTTTCTTATTTCTGGTACCTGTTCATCAATTTATTTAGACTAGTTCTATGAACTACCTATGTTAATGAAAGATTAGTACTAAGACTTTAAATAAACAGATGCGGCAAACATTCTACAACAATACTTTCATCTGACCCCATTGGATTTCACTTTATTCATAAATCATTGATAAAGCATCTAAGAAAATAAATGTCAAAAAATTATCAATTTTAAGCCCCTTCAAGGATTGCAGCTGATTCCTATTTTGACTTTAAGGTAGACGTGTCTAGAGCTTTGAAATGTGATGTGATCTACCAGGAAAGACAAATTGTTTCAAACCAATAGAAGCAAGATTTTGATGGGATTTAAACTAGATTACCATTATTATTTTTAATAGAGGATGCCGAAAATGACTGGGTGAGAAAAAAGGGCACAATATCCATCTATAACTTATTTCCCTCTGCTTGTGTGGAGCAGGTCCTTCTTCTATGACTGGACAACCCACCTGGTAGACGAGAGAAGGGCTATGGATGTGGTCTGCTCAGACTTCATCAAAACCTTTGACGCAGTCTCCCACAGCATCCTCCTGGAAAAGCTGGCAGCCCAAGGCTTGGACAGGCACACCCTTCGCTAAACCTGGCTGCATGACTGGGCACAGAGAGTTTTTGAATGGTGCTGAATACAGTTAGTGTCCTGTGACCAGTGCTGTGCCCCAGGGATCAGTACTGGGCCCAGTTCTATTCTACATCTTTATCAATGATCTGGATGAAGGGATTTAGCATATGGCATCAAGTTAGGAGGGAATGTTGATCGCCTGGAGGGTTGGAAGCGGCTGCAGAGGGATCTGGACAGACTGGGTTGATGGGCTGAGGCCAACAGTATAAGATTCAACAGGACCAAGTGCAGGTCCTACACTTTGGCCACAATAACCCATGCAGCACAACAGACTAGGGGATGAGTGGCTGGAGAGCAGCCTGGCAGAGAGGGACCTGGGAGTGCTGGCTGGCAATGACTGAACAGGAGCCAGCAGTGTGGCCAGGTGGCATGGAAGGCCAGTAGCATCTTGGCCTGTATTTGGAATACTATGGCCAACAGCACTAGGGATGTAATTCTGCCCCGGTACCCAGCACTGGTGAGACCTCACCTTGAGCACTGTATGGAGTTCTGGGCTTCTCACTTCAAGAAGGATATTGAGTTGCTGGAATGGGTCCAGAGGAGAGTGATGAGACTGGTGAGGGACCTGGTGGGAAAGTCTTATAAGGAGAGGCTGTGGGAGCTGGGGTTCTTTAGCCTGGAGAAAAGGAGACCTAGAGGGGATCTTATCAGTCTCCACAACTACCTGAAGGGAAGTTGTAGTCAGGTGGGGGTCAGGCTCCCCTCCCATGCAACTCATTACAGGACAAGAGGGCATGGTCTGAAGCTGTGCCAAGGAAGGTTTAGGTTGGATATTAGGAAGCACTTCCTCACAGAAAGGGTGATTAGGCACTGGAAAGGACTGCCCAGATTGGTGGTGGAGTCACCATCCCTGGAGGTCTTTAAGAAAAGATTGGATGTGATACTCGGTGACATAGTTTAGCTGGTGTTGTGATGTTAGGTCATAGGTTGAACTTGAAGATCTCCCAGGTCTTTTCTGGCCTCAATGATTCTGTGATTCTGTAATTCTTTAGTTTGATTTCAGTCAGTTCAAGGAATTGCTGAGCTACTCTGTGTTGTGGACTCTGTGATGTTCCTTTCTAGTATCCATGAAGAGGGGACCCATCATTTTGTTACAAATTATGCAAAATTAATACTCTATATTAATTTTTATATGCAGGTGAAGATTGTTGATAACTATGAAAATTGTTTATTACCATCAAATCTTGCTAGAAAACTTATTTATAAGGTTTAAAATGCATGGTTTGGATATACACAGGGAACAGGCAAAATTGGAAAACTTTAAGAGATAACTAGCAAATGCAAACATTAAAACTGGAAAGAGGTTCTTAATTTCAATTATACCTCTTGCCCATCATGGGACTCGAGAGGCTCCTTTCTGCTACCAGGGCAGAAAGGCACAATAGAATCTAGTTACAGAATTTCTTAGAGAGAGGCTTTGAATATTTACTCACAAAATATTATCAGACAGTACCCAAAGCACGTGGAGTGGTTGCTGTCGGTGGTCTCAAAGATGTTAGAGGCTTTGGTGTTTCCCAAGCTCTTTTCTCAGGAAGCTGGGAGTCCGACATAGCATCTGACCTGGTTCCTCTTGATTCCTGATTCAGCAGAAGCCTTGCAGAGAGGCAGGCAGGATGCAATGAGGCAGAAGCAGCAATGGTGGCAGCAGCCCGTTGTGTTAGCTGCTCATCCCTTTTTATCCATGCAGCCTGAGTCTAATGGGCCTTTGGACACAGATCAGCCAATCAGAATGGCACTTTGCCAAGCCTGACCATATAGGTGAAGCCAGGGCTTTTGTCTTCCTTTCCCACGGTTGCTTTCCCCAGCACAGAAGGAGGGGGAGCAGGGGAACATGCCTGGGCAAGCCAGGACATTTTCAGGCCTATTTTGGGCTATTTAGGCCTATGACAACATATCTCTGTGGCCCTGCTTATATATGCCTCTCTCAGTGTTCTCTGTATGCAATGCTCCTTGCATTGTACTCCTTGTAAACTCTCTCAAACTTACTCCCTCAGACCTCTGGACACCACTTTCCCAGGGCCAGGCTGAGTAGTCTCTGAGACAGGAGGTCTTTTTAGAGGGTTGCAACAGACTCCGTTGTTCTCATCTTCAAGGAACAAGGTGCAAACCCAAGAGTAAACAAAAGAGATGTTTGCTTTTTCAAAGAGATACTGTTTCTATTTTGGCTACAGACTGCTGGAAGCTGAGAAGGTATCAGGAGAAATGCAATTGTATGTTTTTCTTATTTGTACATTCAGTCTGTCATTATTGATGTTATTTTCCGTTGTGGATATACGACTTCTGCTTAGGTGAACCTTTGCCATCACCATCTATGGATCTTATGTTCCTCTGATAAATTAATAATTTGTGCAAAGGAACAGGGAGAGATTTTTAAGCTCACTGAATTCTTCCATAATGTCAGACTACTATTTGCTCCAGCCCCAGCAGAAGAGAAAGTTTCATAGTGTAGACCCTGAAGGAGTTTTTTTTTTGCTTTTGCAGAGGGGTTCTGATTTCATACTATTGCCTGAGCCCTTTCGGGTATCTTTGGTGCCATGGGCATGTGCAATCCTTCAGATGTCAGTGTTTAAGCTAATTACCTTCAACTTCCCTTAAAATAACCTCTGGAGGAGGTTAATAATTGGTGGAGATGTGATTCATCTGACCTACTTTAAAAGTCTAATTCATGAAATGATTCACCTTACTCCATGTCACTTCATGGAGTTTTTGTATGCCAGAGGGCATCTTCTCAAATTATACCAAGTTTTAGTCATAAATACATAAAAAAACCAAACCAGAACAGCTAGATGGACATTTGGCTTGAAAAATTAATTATTTAGGGGTTTGACTTTTAACAAAAATCTGTTTTGGTATTATCAACCAAAACAGTGTTATCAAACCCCCTGAACTTATGAACTTTTAAAAGATTTATGGTTTTATTAGTTTAACAAAATAATGTGATCACTATGACCTTTATGGGTAGTAGAATAAATTTTATAAATCAACATTCCACATCACTTCTCTCAAGTAAGCATCCTAGATCTAAATTTTCCCTGTTGTCCTTTCTCTAAAACTAAAATCCCTCAATATTTACAAAGATTATCTTGTTTGATGAGACCTCGTAGTTAAATATGGCTAAATCTAGTTTCTCTTTGAAAACTCTTTTGTGTCTTTTATATTCACTGTGGTTTCACTTCTGACTCCAAGCCTGATCTTCAAATTGTGCTGCAGATACTTTTCAGGATCCGAAACTCTCTCTTTCTGTGATGTACCTTAACTAGTTGCATCTTGTTGTCATTGAAACTTTTTATATTGTGACCAGCATAGTGGAAAGGCAGTGAAATAATTGTTTTAGTCTGATTTAAACTGACTTCTATTTGTTTGGTAGGCCATGTTGTGCAGAGCTCCTTTTTATTTTACTACCAAAGCATTAAAGGAGAAGTGTGTTCAGATGCCATAGATTGAAAAAAACTCCCATTGTCACTCCTTTGGATACAGGTTGTCATATTTTCTGGCTTATTTACATAATTTACACAAAAATTGTTGAAATTCATGTAAGAAATTAGATAATTGGAAAAGGCTTCAGCAGAACATGCCTCCTACCAAATTACATCTGCAGAGCCTAGTTTTTGTCTTAACCTGCAAAGAGGAGTGGAATCAAGGACAGGTAACCTGGGAAGAATATAAAGAAATTGTCTGTGCAACCAGAGATCGGGTTAGGAAAGCTAAAGCACAGCTAGAATTAAATCTGGCTAGGGGCATAAGTGGAACAAGAGNGGACATTGAACTGTTGGAGCAAGTCCAGAGGAGGGCCACGAAGATGCTCAGAGGGCTGGAGCAGCTCTGCTATGACAACAGGTTACAAGAGTTGGGGCTCTTCAGTCTGGAGAAGAGAAGGCTTCAAGGAGACCTTCTAGTAGCCTTCCAGTACCTGAAGGGGGCCTACAGAAATTGCTGGGGAGGGACTATTTACAAGGTCTTGTAATGACAGGAGGAGGGGTAATAGGTTTAAACTGGAAAAGGAGATATTCAAACTAGATGTTAGGAAAGAGTTCTTTACAGTGAGGGTGGTGAGGCACTGGAACAAATTTCCCAGGGAGGTTGTGGATGCTCCCTCCCTGGAGGTGTTCAAAGTCAGGTTGGACGAGGCCTTGAGTAACCTGTTCTAGTGGGAGCTGTCCCTGCCTATGGTGAGGGGTTGGAACTGGGTGGTCTTTGAGGTTTCTTCCAACCTAAACCATTCTATTGTATGATTCTATCTATGATTCATAGTGATATTGAAAGAAATCCTGTTACAATGTAGAAAAACATGAGTTAAATACAAATTTGACAATTATTTTGCAATAAAGAAAATGTTGGAACGGAGCTGAGCTGAAGTAGTCAGTATTGACTTGCACTCAGAAAGTCTGATCCAGATCTTAGTTATTTCTTCTTAGAACAATTTTCATTTGGTCTTGAAAATAAGAGGAATCTGCTTTCTGTAATCCTTGCAGTCCTAATTTTTTGGTTCCGAGAAAATTTTGCTCTTGAAATAGTGCAGTCATCTTTACAAGCATGGAAAATGTTGTCTGTTCTTGAAGCTGCTCATACATCTGAGTAGAAAAAACCCAAGAATCAGTAACAGATATATCTGCAGTAGCAGCTTTTCTGCTTTATTGCTTAGTTCTAGAAAAGTTGACCTTTCCTCTGTCTTGATATTTGCATCTTAATCAAATTATTTTTTGGTTCACAACAGTCTGTGAGGCTATGGCTATAGACTGATTTTGTTTGCAGTGACCTTTACTGAGATAACTCCATAAATTTTTTAGACTTACTGATTGGAGCAATATACACAGCTATATATCTGTCGACACATCTTCCTTGGAGACACTGTGTCTAGCTATAGCAACATCTAACCAGTGTTCTATCTTGAGTGCCATTCTGTCTCATCTATGCAACTGTATTTGGAGAATTGACAAAGTTAGGTATTGACATTACAACAGTGGATGATTTCTCACGGTGTTACAGCTGTGCAACAAAGTCCACCGCATCCTTTCCTAATGCACACGTGATCTGTGATTACAGAGCAGCTAGTCTTCTGCTTCATTTTTTTATGCTATGCTTTTTTTTTTGTTTGTTTGTTTTTTAATGTTCCAATTACCTTATTTCAGCATATGTCTCTGTTTCTTATGCTTTACAAGGGGTTCCAGTTTACACTTATTTTTCCCATGTTCTTTAAATCCTCTTCTACTGTCCTCAGCATTTCCTGTTGCAGTGCAAGCTGTCCTGGACTATCACCATCGCTCCTCAAGAAGCAGCCTTAAACTGTGGTACTACAAATAGCACAGAACAAAGGGAAAAAAAAATATCTGTGAAGCTATGCCTATGAAAACAGAGTACTCAAAATACCTGCAAGTTGATTTGTAAGAGGGCAACTTTGTAAAAGGAAAAGAATATCAAAAATAAAATGGTGCTTGTCAGTTGACAGCAAATTATTACTTAGGAACATTTAGGAACACTTAGGAACATTTAACTTTATCTCAGGATGTATATTTTCGGACAGAGTTGATTAAACAGAATTTTAAAAAAATTACAGAAAACAAAATACAGAACATTTTCATTCACATGCATAACTACCGAAAAAACGCATTCTGTGAGTAGAACAAGCAATAAGGGCAATATTTTATGTAGCTTTTCCACCAGAGTATTTCTCTATACTTGTGTAAAAATGTAATTGAGTGTATGTTTTACATAGAGTTGTTGAATCATAGAATGCACTGGGTTGGAAAAAAACCTCTAGAAGTCATCTAGTCCAGGCTCCTTTCAGTAAGCAGGGACATCTCCAACTAGATGGTGTTGCTCAGAGCCCCACCCAGCCTGATCTTGAATGTAACCAGGGATGGGGCCTCCACCATATCCCTGGGGAACATGTTCCAGCGTTACACCACCCTCTTAGAAAAAACTTCTTCCTAATGTCCAATATAAATCTACCTTTGTCTACCTTAAAACCATTGCTACTTGCCTGAGTGCTACATGCCTTTGTAAATAGTCCTCCCTCAGCTTTCTTGTAGGCCCCTTCACATACTGAAAGTCCTCTGTAAGGTCTCCCTGAAGCCTTCTCCAGGCTGAACGTTACAACCACACCATAGTATGTGAAGGACTAACATGCATACTTAGACTACATTTTAAGGTGTTGTGGAGTTAATCATGCTTCTTCTGATTAAGCAGTTGGAATGTAGTGACAAAAAATATTATACTTTCCTTAGTGACAAATGTCTTAAAAATTGGTAGGTCTATCCTATTGTTTACAGATTGGGGCATTATATTTTCATCTGGCAGAAGCTGGTCTAGCTGATTTTTTTAAATCTCTACTTATTTCTCAATCACTATAAATACATGACTTTGAGTATTGTGTGGCTTAAACTTTCTTCGTGTCCTGTCTAGTACCACCCACCACCAACAGGTTGCTCTCTGCTCTCTGAAGCCACCTAGTAGCTTGAAGACTTGTCAGGACCCCTTTAGTGTTCTAATCTTTGAGCTAAATAGCCTCAATTCTTTCAACATTTCCTCTGAAGTCAACTTTTCAGGCTGTTGATTGTGCTTACTTACCTGCCTTGGATTTTCTAATGGATACACATGTTGAAGTATATATTCTCAGGGTTTACCAGGGTTGAAGAGACTAGAGGTTGCTTCACAGGATTTGTTTTACCATTTATCGCCCTGGTTCTGTACTACAGTGGTGCATTGTGTTCAGTCATGATCCACTGTATTTTCTGAGTCTTTTTTGTAGGACTGTTAGGCATCCAGTTGCTCCCCACCCTGGATTTGTACAGTATTACCTCTTCCTACCTAAATGTAGTACCCTGTGTCTTTGTTTCTTGATCAGCACACTGTTTTGTCCAACCTAGCACTGAGATTGTGCGATGGTATCTTGGCTTTGGCTTTCAGTGCAAATGTCTCAAGTGCATTTCAATTTCTGCAAAAATGTGTACCTTCAGTATTCATAAATGCATTATTTCTGTGCACATAGATTGTCTACACATTCATATAGGAGGAAGCTTATTACACTTTTCAGCTGGTAGCAGGTCAGATGAAATTACTTTTACTAAGGAATACAAATTTTTCTTAATGAGCATTTGAAAGGTCTACAGATTAGATAGTAAATCTTCTTTCATTTCTTTCTCTTTCACCTGCCTTCCTTCCATATATTCTAGGCTTCTATTTTATTCTATTGGATTATTTTCTATTTTCTAGTTCTTCTGCTTGATTATTTCAAAATAAGAGGGTTTTTAGTTCGGTGTTTTTTTTTTTTTTGTGGGTTTTGTTTTTGGTTGGTTTTTTTTTTTAGTAGGATTGCAATTGTATTCTGCTCATCATGAGCTATTTACTGTTCCAAAGGTGTTTTTCCCTGCTGAGTAAAGTGTATGAGAAAAGCAAAGCACTCAAGCTCTTTGTACTGTACTTCCCTGCCTCTCTCGTCCCAAGCAGAAATCATAGGAATCTTTTCTGTGAAGAATGCATTATAGATTTGCAAGGTGCATTTTATAATAAAAATTCATATTATTTTTCCTGAAATAAATAGAAACTGTCACTGTCTTAAACAGGTACCATATCAGTGCAGAGATGGAATTTAGATTTAGTTTCTCTCCACGTTATATTTCCAGAACATCAACTGTGAAACAGAGGCACTAAAAGGCAGTAAAGGAAGTGGTCTGTGGAACTATAAATGGGTTGTACTTTCACTATAGTAATGAGAAGCTATTTTTTGAAATTGTTTCTATTTCTCTTCCTTCTGGCTGTCTTTTGTGGCCCAATAAGCTAGAAAATAAATGAACAGAGAAGCCAGTCTTTAATGTATCCTAGTGCTTTCAATTCTTCGAAAGGAAAGAATGCTTCAAATTGAATCTGGGGCAAATGCAAAGTTATCCAAATACATAAACCACTGATACAGTATATGCACTGTCATGAGTGTAGATAGGAAGGCCTTGGAAAACCTGCCCACTTAGACAGGCAGGTTGCCATTAAATTTGTAGTTATTTTTTAGAAGCAGCTCAGCAGAGAGGGCTTAAGCAGATGTGGCATACACTGTCTTCTGTCTTTGTAAGGCTTCAGAAGACTTTACTCCTGTTCAGCTACTGGGTGCTTGGAGCCACACTGTGGTACTAAAGGGCATCTTACATGGTCTTTCAAATTCCTGAAGAGAATTCCCTCTTCCTCTTCTCTTTTCTGCACTCTAAGAGATGGGTAACTGTATCTCTTCCTTGCAGGCATAGCAGGGGAAGCAAATACAGAACATGTGTGTAGGCTGAAATAAGCTTTTTGCAGTTAAAACTGGCTGCTGACATGTTTGATCCTGTGGAGACCTGTACTTGCTAGAACACTGTGGGAAGACATCTCTCCTGCCTGTCCATATCCCCAAGGAACATTATAAGGCAGGGCACTGTTCCTTCATAGAAAGTCACATGTGTAGAGCTAACACGTGCTGATAATTCTCATGGTGCAGGAAAATGTCACACTCTATCCACCTCTTGTGCAATTCAATTCTGTCTCAATATTAGCTTTACCAAATAATTGTTATCTCCATATATCATGTTCAAATTGATTTGTTTTCATTTGAGGCAGAAGGGTAGAAATAAAGCCAAGATATTATCACAGATTGTTCCAGAACTATTGGGAAATTGTTGTTCTTTAATTATTCACTTTGTTGTACTTGCATGCAAAATATGTCACTTAGATTTGTACCAAATACCGTTAACATTCTGCTACTAAGCTCCTGATCTGCGCACATCTTCTTCCTGTTGCAGTATCCTTCTAACACGATTTGTGATCACCTTTATTTATTTAATGTGGAGTTGGGGGCAGTCTTTACTGGAATTCAGAGAACAGTCAAGATGACAGTCAGAAGAAAATTAGTGTGTTTTCATAACCCCTTTGGGGGGCTCTCTCAGAGCAAATAACTATTTCATTTTCATGAACAGATTCACTTTGGTTTTGGGAAGACAGTAAATCAGCTATGCTAGCAAAAAAGCATGGTAGAGAAGAACTGACTGTTTTCAGTTTCTCTTATAATTTTGGGAATTCTGAGAGCACACCTCTCCCTGTGGCTTGTAACTGGTTTTGGAAAGCCTTATACACATACCCAGACTTCAGTGCAGAAAAAAAAAAAATGCAAAACCCACATATTTTCATTTTATACCAGAATTCAGTATTCATTGTGAGCAACATAAAGTATTTCTATTCTTTGATTAGTCTTGGAGTCTCTTTCCAGTGGGTGATAAAATGTCTTTCTTGACAAGAAAATTTGGGACTAGTTTTTCCCACTCTGCTTTCTTTTGTGATTGTTTTTGCTCTGCTTCTCATTTGCAGAACTCATGCGTGAGCTTATTTTGCCTGTGCACTCTGATTAGATCACTGTGACCAAAACAGGGAAAAGATTTGCTCAGCTTACAGCATGGCAGTTTTCTGTCTTTAGAGGTGATCAAAGCTGACTGCGAGACAGTGAGGCACTCAAATGAGATTTTATTCAAAGTCTGTATTGGGAACACTATAGGAGCTGAAACTACAAAATTTGTGATACAGAATTCCTTCATTTTTCATCTCTCTGCTTAGATTTGGCTTTGTCTTCACCTATAGGGTGGTATTTCTGCTTCCAAACCATTATATTTCGCAGTCCTTCATCCTGACTCCCTGTTATGGTGGTATGGTGTGAGAGATTTTATTTTAAAAATTAATACACTTTATTAATTTTGATCTTCAGAACTCTCATCCCACCTGGTATTTTTAATAATAATAGGTTCTTTGCAATGGTCATGGTAACATTACATGAAGGAAAACAGAATCTAGAACACTTCAGAAATAATTAGCAATAACAAACATTAAACCATTAGAACTGGAGGTTCTTGCAGTCAATTTTGCTGCTTGCCCACTAGAGAGATTCAAGAAGCTCCTTTCTGCTTATGGCAGAAGGTACTTGGATTCACTTAGAATTTACAGAGTTTTGCTAAGAGGTTTTCGAGGTATTTACTCACAAAAGTTGTATCTCTGGATTCCCAGGGCTAACTGCAATTTCCAGACAGTACCCAAACACTTGTAGGGAGTTCTATGGATGTCTTCTTAGCTGGTGAGGCTTACCCAGGCTCTAACAAGGGTGCTGAGAGAGAAGCAGACAATCTCTGACCTGATCCTGGTTCCTCTTGGCTCCAAACTTGGCATGGAGTTTTGCAGGTGTGTAGGCAGGATGCCTTGCAGATGTGCAGACAGGCACAATGCTGCACTGGCTAAGCAAGCCTATAGCATGGGGCAGTTAATGACAATCCTCTGGTTAACTGAGACAAGGCAGTTTCCAGGTAGACAAACCCAAAGCATCAGGGTATGTTATTATGTAGCAGGCAGAATGTTGCAGAGCGTGGCAGGATGCAATAGCAGAAAGCAATGAGATGAAGCTCATTGGGGCAGAGTAATGGCAGAAGCACATTGATGCAGAGCACATTGTGTTTACCTGCTCATCTCTTATCAATATAGCCCAAGATTTATGGGCCTTTGGCCAAAGATCAGCCAATCAGAATGGCACTTTGCCAAAACTGACTATGTTAGTTGAAACCAGGGCTTCCTTTTACCTTTCTAGGGCAAAACACAAACAAGTGTATAAACACATGAGGGTATCCTGTAAACAAGTTTGGAAGGAGAGAAGGAGACTCTGGGGAGTCAGGGCCTTTTGTCTTCCTTTCCCGCAGTCACTTCCCCCAACAGCAGAAGGAGGGGGAACAGAAAACATGTCTAGGCAAGCCAAGGCTTTCCCTGTAGATTAGGTTTGCACCAAGCTAAAAAACCAAACTTATTGAAAGAGACACTTTCCAAGAGAAAACAAGACTGAAGTATCACAGTATCACAGTATAGCAAGGTTGGAAGAGACCTCAAAGATCATCAAGTCCAACCCACTACCACAGACCCCAAGACTAGACCATGGCACCAAGTGCCACGTCCAAACGTGCCTTAAGTGATCAACTGTGTGGAAACTTTTCAAGAAGGATCATCAGGAGGCAGCTGGGGAAGGGAGAAGTTGTTTATAGTGCTGGAAAAAAATGTGGTTTCAGGTGAGCAACAAGGGCAGAAACCAGGTTAGGGACATCAACAGCAGAGCTGAACTGGGGTGAAGATAGCACTTGGAGATGCTTTAAAAGACAGAAATAGATTATTAGTTGAAGAGATCATGGCACTGAGAGTGTTTTGATTTTGGATCCAGACAGTGCAAGATGTATTATTTCACTGCTGCACAAAAATCATGGCAGAAAACACATCCACATTAAAGCACAAAAACTAGAGTGAAAGATGGAGCTGGTGTCAAACTACCTGATTCAATTTTCTTTGGCAAACAGACCAGTCAGAGAAACTCCTGAGCTGTTGGTCTTGGATATGAGCAGGTCTGGTTGACTGCACTAAGGTGCAATATTTTCAACAGATGTTCTTTACTGATTATCACTAACCTGACATTGTAATTTAAAGAATGTGGTATGTCTGAAAGCTCCTGAAATGTGCTTAAGAGCAAAATGTATTCTTTGATTGGGGAATGCCTATGTTACACTCTAAAGGATTTTTCAGCAGAAATAGTGCATGTTTACAGCATCATCAACAGTGAAAAACTTCGGTGTCTTTGTCTCTTTTATATTTTATTAGGATTTAAATAGAATGCAGCTTAGTGTAAAACTGGGTCTCTTTCTTCTTTTAACTTTAATGGAAAAACACTTGTGCATGATCTGTAAATTACATGGTCTAAATTTTTATGAATTGGTCTTCTGTGTCTGAGTCTTCTAGCAACTGTTGAAGTCTTTTATAGAAGGTTTATTTTATTCATCTATCTACTTTGTAGCAGGGATCTATTCTCTCTAAATCACATTTGGTATTTGGTTATAAGTTTGGTTTTTTTTGCCAGTCTATTTTTCTCTCTTTTTTGACAGTTTATTTTTCTCTCTTCCTTGCTTTTTCTGCATTTCTGTGAATCCATCATTTTCTGATTGTGAATATGTGAAATAGGATGAGGTGTATGAAATAGTTGTCATCGAGAAATTACTTGTAGAGATAGAAGGGTTTATTTCCATGCAAGTCTGTATCATGTTTTTGTAAAAAACAAATTAAAAAAAAATCATCCGCTGCTTAGGGGAAAAAAAAAACCAAACAAACAACTAAAAAAGAAAGGCAGAGAAGGGAGCATCATTAGAGAAACAAACATCTAAATTCTTTTTGTTTCATGGATGAAATTCCATTCTATCATTCTATCATTGTCAGGAGAATCAAACAGCTCCAGAAAGCATATTAATTGTGCAGAGAGTCAGTCTTGCCCGGACAGAAGATTTGCTGATTGTGCATTTGATTTCCATTTTCTCTCAATCAGTTACCTAAGTAGGTGTCTTAAAACACTTCAGGATGTACAGAGGGATGATTTCTGGGAAAAGTCTATTTTGCTATTTAAAGTCAGTCTGCCTTCTGTTCTATTTTCCTCTCCTCTGTTTATCTTCTAGAGTAGGTAGCAATGAGTTTTCAAGGCCCCGGGGATGCAGCTGGCCTTTTGGGAGTTCTAGAACTCTTTAGTCAATCCCCTAAACATCTAAAGGTTTCTCTAGGATTCAAACCCCTTGATTATTGAGAGTAACCCAAATGTGCCTTATTTGCCATTTTTTCTAATTTATTTTCATTTGAAAGCAAAGATCACCCATCCTCTGCTATCTGTGACCTTTCTCTGCTACAGTGTTAAAGCAAAAATGAGGCAAAAATTAGTAGTGCATAACAAGTCTGTGAAGTGTAAAGTGATGTTCTTTTTTATGATGCAGGCTGGATTGCTATGTTGGGAGCCATTTGGCTGCTAGTGCTAGCAGACATCCATGATTTTGAGATGATATTGAACAGAGTTGAGTGGGCAACCCTCCTTTTCTTTGCAGCATTGTTTGTTCTCATGGAGGTAAGATTCTCTGATTTCTAAAATCTGAAAAGTTAAAATTGATTTAAAAATGTGAATTATGTTCCTAGGCAGAGCCCTCCTGCAGATTCACTCCTGGGATACTGTAGATTGAGTGTAGTCATAGCTAAAGATACAAATTGCAGAGCGGTGGAAATTGATTGGATCTCTTTGATATTTAATTCTTCACTCTAAGCCTGGTCTTACTCTCCTTTGTATTTACTGAATGTACCTGACAGTCATTTTCATATAGAGGGAATTTTAGTTTCCATGTTTGTTGGAGGTCTGTATGTTCAGAGTGGTAGCAAATATTAAAGAACAAGAATAAACCAGAATTGAAAAATGTTCTTAATGGTATCTGCTACATGCTGGCTATTAAATAGCCTAAGAGATTTCATAGGAATATAGGTTTGAATGGATAGCATCACCGATTTTCAGTTTGCATTTGTAATTAGTGTGAAAGTCTTTTCAAAAGTGCTTCATTCTATTTGTCTGCTTGACTATTAGAAGTAGCCCAGCCATGTTTATATCTCATTTTATTTACTGGTCGATGCTTTTGTATAACCTGAGAGGATTTATTTTTACCTCAGATGTTTGGATAATTGTATGTAAGAATACTCACATTTACTTGTCAGTTAGGCTTCTAGAATGCTTGGTATCTTTCAGTTATTTGGTTAAACTATGTAATAACATTGTAGAAACACAATTGGCAAAACCCAACTGACCACCGCCACGGGTAGAGAATTGTCTGAGTGGGCAGACTGGGAAAACTCTGTAATAGAAAATTTGCTCACATAGTCTCCTTCCTTCCCACTCCCCCCAGGAACTGCAAAGAGCCCAAGGGTTTATAAACAGGCATCTATTTAAAAAAAGTAATCAACTTTAAAAGTGACAAAATCTGAAGAAATATAGAGTGAATAATTCAATTATCTCTTATTAATGTCAAACTGCTAACTTCTGAGAAGATGAATGGAAACTGAGTATCATTAGGAAAATTCTTTGTGAGCTGCTAGGTGTAAAATTCACCAGGAAATGTTGATTTTACCCATTGGTACAGGTAATTTTTAGTTCTTTATGTTATCAAGCATATTAGCTTTGCATTTTCTGTCTCATATAGAGAATCCATATTGAAGCCATTTTTTGTCTTCTGCTGCTATAACAGTTTACTATTTGCATTCCCTGATGTATTTATTGTTTTAGCATGGTTTGAATGATTCTTGAGTGTTGCATGACTGTACAATAACATAGTAAGACACACAGGAAGTTACTTGCCATTTACTGCCAGACTTCAAATGCTGCTGTTATAGTTTACTAAATATTTTTGCAGTTTGTCAATACACCAGTGAAAAGTTTCCTAATGAAAGTATATTTCCTGGTTTTCTAGAACAGCATGAGTTTAAAGTCATGAATATATCTGTACAGATATTAAGAAAAAGGTGGGAGACATTACAATCTTCCCTGTAAGTGAGGGAGAAAAGTGTTCTAAGTTTCATAGCTGTTAATTTTGACCTGAATCTGTTTTGGATTAGCAGGAGTTGATAGTCCTTCCCAAACACAATTTTCTTTCCTTTAGGTTAACGATGTCAAGAAGAAACAAGTCAAAACAAAGATATGAGTTGAAGTATAATAAATCTTTCCATGATCTAGGCTGTTCTAGTTCAGAGCTTCCCATAGACCCAAAGCCCAACAGAACAAAATTAAATATAGGATGCCCCCCTTGTCCCACTTTGAAAAGAAATAATTAGGTAGAAAGAGTGAAGAGGGTTAAAACACCCAAAGTAAACAGCCTAGCACTGATTTTGGAAGTTAAAAATAACTTTAACAATAAATAACGGGTATTTAAGGTAAAGGAGTTTATAGAGGTATAAGGGAAGGGAAACAGGTACAAAAAAATTATATAAACCTGGATGGACGACAACGGATGGAGGTGGATTCAGGAGGTAGCTGGACCACCATGTGGTTGGATGGCCACACGGCAGAGCTGCAGCAGCTGGAGCAGCAAGGATGTTGCTCTTCAGGCAAGGCAAGCAGAGAGAGAAAGCAAACAGGAAGTTTGCCTGCTTTTATAGTGTTGCAGGCAGGAAGTGGAGTGTGCTAACCTTTTGCACCTGGAGTCAGGTTCTGGACCACTTCCCAGTCCCCTAGAGGCTCAACCTGCGACATAGGCATTCAGCAATTGTTAGCTTTTATTCTTTGCCCTTGGTGATCCTTCATTTTAGATACTTCCCAGTCTAGAATCTATTCCTTATTGCTACAAATGTTCCCTTTCCTATTACAAGGTACATTTAAAATCCTGTGTGGGACCTAGGCTGTGCGACATTTTGGAAAATATGAGTTGAGTTCCAGAGCCACAGGGGAACTCTTGGATATTCTGCCTTCAGGTGCTCATCAGCCCAGTCTGGCAGTTCTTTTGCAATGAAAAAGTTGGAAATTCTTTGTAGCTCTCTTGCTTTCTATTGTGTCCTCAGGTAATTTGTCTCTACATTTGTCTTTTTAGTCCTTGTTCACAAGTGGCTGTTACAGACTATAAAATGTTTCTGTCTCTGTGACATAAGCTCCTGTGCCTCTCTGGGATACAGTATTTTGTTCACTTTTGTAGTCAAAACTGACATCTTACCTTAATTCCTTCAGGCAGAGTCGATTTACAGCAGTCATCATGACATACTCTTCATAAAACGGTCTCATGAAATATTTTGTGCATAAATTAAATTTTGGTCTAAACCAGCAAACCGTATTTTCTGCAGTAAAATTCTATTTTGAGCTGTCAAACAGGGGCTATTACACTTGAAGATACCAGTTAGCATAGGAATACTTATTTCTCTTAGGAGATCTAGGAGACCCTCTGTGCAGTTCATATCCAGAGGAGGTCAGCAGTAGGGTGCTAATTGCTGACTTTCCACTTGCAGCCTGTAGAAGTAAATGCTGTGTACTCCCTTCCCTCCTTCCTGAACATCTCATTTGTAGCACCATATCTGGATTTCAGACCAAATTTTGAGTGTTACTGAAAAGTTTTATGTTCTGTTAATAGATAATAAAGTACTAAGGCAGCATTGCTAATTGAGTATAATTCTGGGCTCTAATTGCTCCCAACTATGTGTTAAAAAGTTTCTTATGAATTGTGAACACAAAGCAATTGGAGAAAAAAATATTACTGTTTATTAAGAATATTGCTTTTTAAAATGCATTTAAAAAGTCACTGTCACAACCCATAAAGCTGATAAACACAGATAACATAGAATGAAAATAGTAATTTAAAATTGCCAACAAGAATTAATTTCTTAAGAAACTTTCTCCTGGAAAGTTACAGTCAGAAAAAAAAGTCTTTTTTTTTTTTTCTTTTTTTTTTTTGCTATTGTAAGGGTTATGTGTATGTATTTAAAAGTCTTACCAATTGTTTTCTCCACAATGTGTATTTAAGTGTAGATACACCTTTTCTTGTGCAATGCATTGTTAAAATGAAATATAATTTCTAGGACAAATTTAATATGTGATAATACCGGAAATCCTAGCATTCAGTTGCCTCTTTAGATGTCTCTGAAGGACTCTGACTGCCAAGTGACTTCGGCAGCTCTGTGTGAGAACAGAGTCTGTGAGGCACAGCAGCTGACTGATTTTTTTGTCATGACAGAAAAAAAGAAAAAAAAAAAAAAAGAAGCCAACAAACTTGATCCAGGCTGAGCCAAAAATGGTGTGATTTTTCTCCCCTAAGGAAATGAAAAATCATAAAATAGATATACTTTGTTCAACCTGAAAATAGGACTTCATTCTGGACGATTGTAAGAAAATAAAGACAAAATGAATTAAAGGCTGACTCTCATGATTTAAAATCACCCTTTTACCTTCTGGTTTGATGGAATAGATCCATCCTTCTCCACAGCTGTGAAGACTCTGTATCCTCTGTCTGTACAAATGGAAATGACTCTTGGAGGGAGGGAAAGGCACTCTGATCCAGGCTCTCTCTGGGCCACATGCTAACAGGACTTTTGCCTCCTTGGTTCAGGTGCCTGACTTGAGCTTTGGAAAGATGTTTTTTCCTGTCTTTCAAGTGCTGCTGGCTCAATGTTGATTTCCACTCTGGTTTTAGCAACTGAGTACTCCTGGTTTTCATGGGTCTGAGAAAACTGTTTACCAGAACCATGTATTTTGTTTTCCAATTTTGTTCATCTGAGATTGAATGCAAGATACCTGATTTCAACTGACCTTTTAAACACATGATAAGCTGTCTATATTCTTCTTTTGAAGAAGGTGGTTTAAAATCAGTCATGTTCAGGTATTCCAAAGCATGTGTCCACTGAAAAATGTAATCTTTTATATTTCAGCCATTCTCTGAGGGCTGTGTCACACACTCTTAAGTAATGCTACCAGTCATTCCAGTACAATCAACCCACTTCTGCAAATCCAGCTACCAATTTCTGCAGTGTCTTTTCTTTCCTCTAATTGCAAAATTAATGAAAAAGCTACATGAGATGAATATCAATATCTTGTGAATGGGAAGATTTATTGTATTTTCTTACATCTACCAGAAACAAAGGGTAACCGTATCAGGTACTTCACCAGTTCATATCAATGTCTTCCATTTTTCAGGCATTGGCTCATCTGCACTTAATAGACTATATAGGAGAGCAGACAGCTTTATTAATAAAGGTATGTTTAAAATATTTGCAGTTACTTAACAGGTAATGAAAATAGTTTTAACCCAATAGAACGATGAATAATACTTTAATTTTTAATTTAATGATAGTGTTTGTATTCCTGTGTCGAGAATACAATGTCAAGAAAGCTTGTCATGTTTTGATGGGGGGAATATTTAATACATATATATCTGTTTACAGCCAGAATAAGCATAGCCATAAAAGTAAAAGATGAACCTTTTCTAGCTTAACACCACACCCCAAAAAATCCAATGAAACAGAAAACAAAAACAAACGCAAACAACAAAACCCAGGAAACAAGTACAAACAACTAGAGGTGAAAATTCACAGCTGCACAAAGTATTTCTTGTGTGAAATCTCAGTATTAGAAATATCAGTCTTTGTATTTCTAGTTGTTCAAATTTTCTGAGGAAAAAAACCCTAGTGATTTCTAAATGTTGAGCTGTTTTCTTTAAGATGCTTTTCATATCTCAGAGCCTAAAGAAAGAGTAAATGTTTATGAATTAAACCTGTGAAAATTTTACAGTTATGCCATGGAGGGGAATAGAGCAATACTAATCTCACCAAAGTTGTAATTTGGTTGCTTTCCCTTTCAGGTGGTTCCTGAGGACCAGCGTTTGGCAGTGGCCATCATTTTAGTGCTCTGGGTGTCTGCTTTGGCCTCCTCTGTGATTGACAATATCCCTTTCACAGCTACAATGGTAGGGGTCTGAAAAACAGACATTGTCTTTCTGATGGAAACTGACTCTATCCACCTGTTGCTCACATTGTTTTCCCTCTAAGTGCTGCGTAGCTACACACAACACTAATATTTTTTTGAACCTTTTATTGCTACCTTACTTAGGTAAGTACTTAAAAACCCACTAGCATCTGAGTTTTAATATCAGAATAGCATCAAATTATAGTAAATTAGGACATAATCATATGGGTTTGTTCAATCAAGTTCTCTGTTTAAACTGCAATAATCCATTATACTGTAGGCATGTTTCACTGTTACAGCTTCTTCTCAGATAAGTATAAATGTTTACACTATTTTTATTCTGTTGTTATTGGATGATCAGGTCTACCCTTAGCCTGTGTCAAGGTTTAAGATACTTATTACATGTGGCATATTGGACATATTTGTGACTGCTCTATAGTTATATGTTAGTATGATATTTTGATTTGATTACTGTAGTGTTTCATGTGTACTCATTTTGATCTAACAAGCAATAGGTATGAAGTATTGGTTCAATATGAGATATCTGCCAGCAAATGTTTGAGGACTTAAACACTAATGCAAAAAAATCTTAGTTCAGACGTTTTTAGTCAACTAGTCTGTGAAAACTGACTTAGAGCAATAACAAAAAGCACCTGCATACACTATGACCAGAGTCTTTTAAGGGTTTTGAAAGGAACCTTCTTCTAAAAGTAGTACATTTGGAGAATGGAACAGAAGTGCAGGAATCTTTTAGGATGCTTGAACATTGATTCTTTTGTATCTTTGAGGGTGGGAAGTACAGATGGACAGGAAAGAATCCTTGCCAACATTAAAATGTGCATCTTTTTTCATCTGTTCTCAGCTGAATCTCAGAATTTATTTTTTCCCCTTGAGAAAAAGGGAAAAAAAGATGGAGAGAGGAGGCAGGAAGGGAGAAAAATGCAGACATATTTGCCACTATGCAAAAGTAGTAATTAGCTGAGGTGTTAGAATATTAATCTGTTATATGACAGACTGAAGTTGAGACCCCACATCACCTAGCTCAGTGAACAGGCTCATACTTTGGTCTTTGTCATTCTGCATTAGAAAATATTTACAGAAAATTCTTAAGAAACTAAGTCCTAAATTCTTATCTGTGTTTGTATAAACTTTTGTTTAAAATTATTTTTACTTCTTTGGCACTTGATTCCTATGGTTAAAAAAGACAATATTTGATTTTGGAAGAGTCTTTTTAATTATATGTATCAAATTGAGGAACTTCTGATGAGGAGTATTACATATATCTAACCCAGCTTTTTTGTGAAATGGTTTTTCACTAATTGAGGTCCAAGTGTGTGTGCGTGTGTGCAATAAACACACAGTGCAACAGGTATTTCTTAGATCTCATTTTATTTATGGACTTGCTGTTTACAGAATCAACCGCATTTATCAATGGCAGATAACCTTGTACACAGTAAATTCACTTGTTCAGTCACATAGTTCACTCACACATTCACCCAGTTGCCTCAGTTGGACTAATAGCTTGGCAGTCAACTCCAAGTGTGTGCTCATAAGTGGAGGATCATACTGGCATGGTTCTATATATGAGTTTGGTTTCCTAAACCCTAGTGATCAAGGAGTATAGGGCACCTGCTATGATGTAGCAGGTGCTATGATTCTGTTCCTGGCAAAAGGTTCCACCTTCAAAGCTGAGGCTCAACTCATAATAATGGAAGACAAGTGTATTACATCACAGAATCACAGAATTAACCAGGTTGGAAAAGACCTCTAGGATCATTGAGTCCAACCTACCACCTAACCTTTCTAATTAACTAAAACATGGCACTAAGTGCCTCATCCAGCCTCCTTTTAAACACCTTCAGGGATGGTGACTCCACCATCTCCCCAGGCAGCCCATTCCAATTGCCAATCACTCTGTTCATGAAGAGTTTCTTCCTAATGTCTAGCCTGAACCTGCCCTGGTGCATTTTAAGGCTGTGTCCTCTTGTTCTGTCACTGGGTGCCCGGGAGAAGAGACCAACCCCCTCCTGNTAACAGATGGACACTTGCTCTTAACTTGGTGTTGTCTGCAAGCTTACTGATGATGGACTCAATCCCCTTATCCAGATCATCAATGAAGATATTAATTAGGACTGAGCCCAGCACTGATGCCTGAAGCACACCACTAGTGACTGGATGCCAACTGGATGTGGCACCATTCACCACCACTCTCTGGGTCCGGCCATCCTGCCAGTTCTTAACCCAGCACAGAGTGCTCCTGTCCAAGCCAAGGGCTGACAGCTTTGCCAGGAGTTTGCTATGGCAGACAGTATCAAAGGCCTTGCTGAAGTGCAGGTAGACTACATCCACAGCCTTCCCCACGTCCACCAGGTGGGTCACATGCTCATAAAAAGAAATCAGGTTGGTTAAACTGGACCTGCCCCTCCTAAATCTGTGCTGGCTGGGTCTGATCCCCTAGCCATCCTGTAGGTGCTCTGTGATTGCACTCAGGATGATCTATTCCATTATCTTGTATGGCACTGAGGTCAGGCTGACAGGTCTGTAATTTCCTGGGTCCTCCTTCTGACCCTTCTTGTGGATGGGCACCACACTGGCCAGCTTCCAGTCTTCAGGGACCTCTCCAGTAAGCCAGGACTGTTGCTAAATGATGGAGAGTGGCTTGGCCAGCTCATCTGCTAGCTCTCTCATCACTGTAGGATGGATCCCAATCTGTTCCCATACACTTATGAGGATCCTAGAGGCTCAACAAGTCCTTAACTACTTCATCCTGGATTACAGGGAGGCTGCTCTGCTTCCTGATCTCACCTACCAGCTCAGAAGGCCACCTCTCCTGAGGAACACCTGCCTTGTTATTGAAAGTTGAAGCAAAGAAGGTGTTAAGTACCTCTGCCTTTTCCTCATCTCTAGTCACTACATTCCCCTCCTTGTCCAATAAAGAGTGGAGGTTATCCTTGCCCCTCTTTTTGTCATTAATATATTCATAGAAACACTTCTTGCCATCATTCACAGCAGTGGCCAGTCTAAGTTCTAACTGGGCTTTGGCCTCTCTAATTTTTTTCTTACATGACCTAGGAAGAAATTTTTTCTTAAAATTTTCCTTAAAATATTCCTGAGTTACCTCCCCCTCTTTCCAAAGGTGATATGCCCTTTTTCCCCCCCTTAATTCCTTCACAAGTTCCTCACCCATCCAGGCTGGTCATCTTCCCTGATGGCTCTGCTTTCAGCACATCAGCACAGCCTGTTCCTGTGCCTTCAAGAGTTCTTTCTTGAAGTAGGTCCAACCTTCCTGGGCCCTTTTATTTTTAAGGATTTTTTTTCCCAAGGTACCCTTCAGGGCTCCATAAATCTCCTTCAATGGTGAAAAATTATCTACATGGCAATGGGGAAATATCTTGTGGTTTTTGTAGATATGACTGCATGGACTTGATGGACTAGGTACTGAGTAGGGATGTGGGACCTGTGAAGTTCCTCTCATTTTTTAAACCCATGTATGCTCTGATTAAGCAAGGAGTGTTTGAAGGATGGCATCAGAGACTTCTGACAGTAGTGGATTTGCATATCTCAGAGAATTTAGGCACTTGAACAATAGGAGTTAGGGAAAACCAGGCTCACAGGGTGACAGCTTGGTTAACTTGTATATGGGTAAGGATTCCTGAAATATCATTCAGATATAATGAAAAGCTTGGTGGTGGCTCACAGTCAAGGACACCAATGGTGTCTCCTTCAGCATTAGAAAAGTGAGTATACTGTGATTTTTTCTCATATTCCAGGGGTGAGACAGTTCTATCTTCTGATTGTGAGCTTCCAGCTGACTGTGAGCATATTACAATGATGACAAGGATGTCTAGAAAGTCATACTACTCTGCTCCTTCAAGAGCAGGGAGGTGCAAGAAGACAGCACCTAAATATGTTCAGCTATTTTAAGATGGAAATATTTTCAAGTGCAAAATACTCATGTGTTTAAACATTTTGACACATTAATGCTTTTCAGTAGCCTTCAGCACCAGCAATGTGGAAAAGTCTCCTCTCTTACTAAAAATTTCTGAGATTATAAAAATCAGATTAGCTTATTATTTGTAGCACCTTTCCCTGAAAATACCTCTTCAGTGCAACCTTGGTTTTAGTCAATTTCTTCTTTGCTCTAGAAAAGAGTAATGTGGTATAATCCCACCATCAAAAATGTCAATACTGTATGGAATTCATGTACAGAGATAGCTCAACTGAAATGTCCACAAAGAGCTCAGAACACAGGAAGTACATCACGCTGCAGACAATACTGTAGAAAGATAATTGTGTATGTGAAACTGTGGATTGAATTTCTGAGGGCATTTAGTTCATCATAGGTTGATTACTTTTACTGTTTCTTTCTTGGTAAAATTCTGTTTGTGCTAAACTAAAATTAAGTATTGGAGTTGCACAAAGACAAAACAATCCTCAGGGTATCTTCCAATTGTTTTTTTCATATTATTTGTCCTGAATGCAAAGATCATGACCTGCCCCAAAACAAAATTGAAACTTGCTTCATGAACTGTAATCTCAGGATCTTTGCTTTTTCTTCAGGCATTTGAAAGTGAAGATCCAGACTCCTAGTTAAGTAGATGTTAATATGAGTGAGTGTATATTGCACTTCATTGTATAAAAATACCTGGAATTTATGATAGGTGTCTGCAAATGGAAAACAAATTCTTTCTTGTCAATATGTAACAAATATACTATAGCAAAATATTTTAGAATTCTAGAATAGAACAGACTTTCAGTTGGAAGGGAACTAAAAGAATCACTTGTTAAAGCATGCTATTAGGGGCATTTTCCAAATAGCTCTTAAATACAGAGAGGCTTGGTGCATTGACNCCTATGAGTGAAGTAGACATCACCATTGTTTTCCTTTTCACAGCCTATAATATAATTTTCTCTATTAAAATATTCCAATTACCCTTAAAACAGCACAACCACCTTTTTAGGAAGACAGTTTCAGTGCTTGACCACCCTATTAATAAAGAAATGTTTCCTAATGTCCAGTCTAAACCTTCCTTGGTGCAGCTTTGAGCCATTCCCGTGCGTCTTGTCACTGAATACCAGGGAGAAGAGATCAGGACGTCCCTCTAGACATTCCCTCTTAAGGAAGCTGCAGAGAGCAATGAGGTTGCCCCTTATTGTCCTTTTCTCCAAAAGGGACAAGCTCAAAGTCCTCAGCCACTATTCATAGAACGTTCCCTTCTACCAGCTTTGTTGCCTTCCTCTGGACACACTCAAGGACCTTAACATTCTTCACAAATTGTGTGGTTCAGAACTTCACACAATATTCCAGGTGAGGCTGCTGTAGTGCTGAATACAGTGGGCCAAACACCTCTTTTGACTGGCTGGTTACACTGTTTGCAGCACCCCAGGATGCAGTTTGTCCTCTAGGCTGCCAGGGCATGCTGCTGCCTCCTACCGTGCCTGTTGATCAGCACCTCCAGATCTCTTTCTACAGGGCTGCTCTCAGGCAGTCCTCCCTGTTTATATTTGTGCCTGATGTTACTCTAACCCAGCTGCAAAATCTATTATCGGGTGTGTTAAATTTAATAGTATTAGTCATAGCCTAATTCTCCAATCTATCTACATCTCTCTGCAAGGCCTCACATCCCTCAGGAGAGTCGAAAACATCTCCCAGTTTTGAATTGTAAACTTTCTGATTGTGCATTTGACTGCTTCATCCAGATCATCGTTAAATATGCTGAACAGAACTGGCCCTAGAATTGAACCCTGAGGAGCAACACTGGTTATTGGCTACCTGTCAGGTGTAGCCCCATGCACTTACAACCCTTTAAGCTCTACCCTTCAGACAGTTCTTCTTTGCACTGTTCTTTGAATAGTACTCAGCATAAGCTTGTCCATAATTTTTCCAGGAACTGGAAATACAGGCTGAGTGGTGAATGGCTGGAGAGCAGCCCTGAGGAAAAGGACCTTGGGGTTTGGGTTGATGAAAAGCTCAACATGAGCCTGCAGTGTGCACATGCAGCCCAGACAGCCAACCGAGTCCTGGGCTGCATCAAGAGCAGCGTGGCCAGCAGGGCAAGGGAGGGGATTCTGCCCCTTTACTCTGCTCTCGTTAGACCCCATCTGGAGTACTGTGTGCAGTTCTGGAGCCCCCAGCACAGGAAGGACATGGAA
>WBNM01017775.1:20242-62961 GCA_013399055.1 Ramphastos sulfuratus | reverse complement strand
CTAGTGGGAGATGTCCTTGCCTATGCAGGGGATTGGAACTAGATGATCCTTGAGGTCTCCTTCCAACCTTACCATTCTATGATTCTATGATTCTATGAACTGTAATTAGACTAACAGGTCTCTGGTTTCCAGGGTGTTCCCTCATGCCTTTTTTTGTGGATTTTAATAACATTTGCTAGCTTCCAGTCAATGAGGATCTCCCCAGATCATCAAAAGAGATCCTGCCATAACATTATCTAGCTCCTTCAATACTCTAGGGTAAATCACCTCAGGGCTCCACATTCAGTAACTGGTCCCTTACAATTTCAGTGTCCAAATTTTGAGATAAGCTTTGTCTGAAACTCCATAAACTCTGACTGTATGTAAAAGACTATGTATCCAGCAGCACATCTAATATAGAGATAAATAGATATATCTGTGAAATGCTTAAATAACACCCACAGAATCTTCTCTGAATAAACAATTCATAAAACAGAAGCTTACTTATTAACCCTAATACCTTTTAATTCTTGAATGGCACTGCTTTTTTTCTCATGTTGGATATCCAGCTTGCTTTGTCTTTGAATAAATATGGTGAATCATGCAGTAATTCTCTATGTGTCATTCTATTAATCCTCTGATATTTCTCCTGCTTTTTCAATAGGCTAAACTCACAATGACATTCCTTGACAGACAGACTTACTAGTTTTTAAGGCCTGCATTTACCTAGTATTGTCATTCAAATATCCACAGCTTTCTGCCCTTAGAATGTTAGATGACATGATTTTATTACCAGCATGCTCTTTCGTTTAACGGACATGTTTTATCAGCTCTATATGCTGGAGCCATCTGTTTATATTTTTCTTTTATTATTGGAACTGCAAATATAGTCATAGTAAATTCCCAATTTAACTGTGTTTAAATACTATTTCCTCAATATAGGATAGCAAACAATTTCCATTAAAGACTTGTCTGGCAAGGTGACTTAGTCTCTGATGGGTCGTTGCTTGGAACCAGATAATTTTTGTCCCACTATGGCCTCTAAAACCATCAGAAGCTTTTAATTTGCAGTACTGAATGCTTTGTATGCATCTCATGCTCTTAATGGCAGTGAATCTTTTTTGCCTTCTGTCCTACCAGAGTTTTTATGATGTGCATTTCAGTGCTTGATAAAAGTGTAAAACTGAGCTATAGTTGTCTGCAGAGACAGACCAACCATCAATAATTTGGGAAATTTGGCTCTGATTTCTGCATGGTTCTCACCAGTGGGGTGTGAAAATGGCATTACTTCCTTTCCACTTAGGAGCTGACTGGCAGCATCTTTAGGACTAACCTCAACAGCAAGGAAATAGAATTGTCATTTTAATCTCCTTTGTCTAAGCACAGTGTCTGTGCTGAGCAGGGCATATACAAGGAGTCTTATTTTAAAAAATTGTTACTGGTCTGCATAGTAGTTACACCAATTGCAAATAATTACATCAGTTGCAAATAATTCTGGGAAACTAAAGAATTTATTTTGGTTAGCTAGTCAAAATTGTGTAGTAGGAACAAATATTTTATTTAAATTGAGCAAGATGACTTATCCTGTCTTTAGTATTTCTGCTTAAATTTTGTGTTGAGACAACATTGTTTTGAAATAAACATAATTTCCATTTGAATTGGATATAATTTTCTAACAGTGATGGTTCAAGAGAAACAAAGTTTGTGGAAAGAAATAAAATCTTTCTTCACTGTTTCTGGGGGAAAAGGCAGTACGTTGGCATACTGGCCCATCTCCAGGTCTTAAAATCGTAATACACATCTTCAGGCAATGAACTCAGGAACAGCTTTAGACATGAACTTATCTAGATGAATCAATTAGAGGATTTAAGAGGGATTATTAGCAACACTCACCAGGAGTGTGAAAAGGGTTGTAATTCTTCATCAAGCCTGTATATTGCCTCATTCAAAATGAAGACACATGGTCAGTGAAGGTGAGCACTGTAGAGCTGTCAAAGTGGAAACAGTTTTCAAGAAGCAGCTGTCCCACTTCTGAGATCATACCCCATGAAGGGGACCTGTAAAATACATTCAAATATCTAACTGGAGAATTAAAAGTCAGCTCTACTTACTACAGAAGATCCTGTACTCTGAGAAAGCATTAATTTCAAAGCATATCACAGATGTTCCCACAAATCCCATCCTATTTAATTGCTTCCATGCTTGCTTATTCTTTCTCCCTTTTGGTCTCATAAACCTCTGCACACATTAAAACTAAGTTAATAACATTATCATCTCTCCCCTTACTGATGACCTCCACTCCACAGGTACTGATATCACCTTTAAACCAACTCGTTACACAATTCAGTTAAACTCAAATTATTTTTTTCCCAACTACAGTGAAAGTTGTTTATCTTTCAGAAGTGCTGAGATCTCGTGCTACCAGAAAGCCTACCTCGTGTGTTGTTGGGCTCTGTAACAACTACATGAGGAAGTTTATTGCATCTCCCTACAAATGAAATGTCATTTGACATTTCAGGGATTTGTTATTTTACTTAATTTACTGAAGTGATTAAATGAAACTCATAAACTTGCAAATATTTTCCAGTGAACTAAACCAACATTCTCTGGTAAATATAAAGTTAGAATAAAAAGATTAAAAACTCAGCTCTGTTTATGAATTCAGAAACCTGTCACATCAATCTTTCTCAGTTTTTCCCTTAACAGATCGAACAATTTCGATTATAACAAAGACTCAGGAATTTTTTAGTTAACTGACAGATGATCTTCAGCCATCTTCATTGTGAAAGTCTAGGCATTTCTTAGAGCTGTCTCCAGCAAGAAAAAGCAATATAACTCTATCCTTTAGTTTTCAAGAAATGGAGGGGGAATTCTCTGTCAATTCGCTGTCAATGTCCTGTTGAAATGGAAGGATCTAATGGGAGACACTCAACACCTTAAGAGAGCCTTAGTTTTGTCAGCATCATCCATGTCAGGCTTTGCCTAATGTTGCTGATATTGTATCTTTACCTTGTCAGTGGGGAAAAATGAACACAGATCAAAAATATGATTCGAAGATACTAATTATATTTAAAAAATAAAATAAAAGAAAAAAACCTTCAAGTTATGCTTTGGACTTGCTGGTGGTTTTAGTGGATGACTTGAAAGTATTTTATTTATATTGTGTGGATTGTTGGATAATGTCTCCTGAATCTTTCTCTTTCTTCTTAAACCACAGATTTCTGTGCTTCTCAATCTGAGTAAAGATCCTGATGTTAACTTGCCTATGAAACCATTAATCTTCTCATTGGCCATGGGTGCATGCCTTGGAGGTAAGTGTGTATGTGAGAAAGCCAACATAAGGTAATACCTATGCTAGTATGACATATATAAACTAGCAAAAGAGAGTCAATGTTTTTATTATGCAAATCATAAGGAGGGCCTAATACAGATTCTTTTGAATTCAGAGGACTCCCAGACAAGGATCCAAGTCATTGTCTGCTGCTGTAACAGGATTTTTGCAGGCTGGTTTTGAAAATCATATCTGCATAATGTACAGACGCACAAAGAAGTAGTCCAGATGGTACTTACAGGGTTCTGATCTTTTGTGAGAGAAAATACAAAGATACATTTAGCTTTCAGAACAGAGACCTATCATTGTGCAATGGAAAGATGCAGAAAATGTATGATATCTGAGATCTGAAGGCTTAATTCAAAGTCTACTGAAGTCACTGGGCAGTTTTCTGCCTGGCTCACAGAAATGGTTTGCGTATCCATTTGCTAAAATTTAGCACTCCTTACTTGAAGGAAAATCTTTTTGAAGCCTTTGGAAAATGTACCTCCAATAATGAAAGCTAATAGCTGTTCTTCTAGTGTCTGTCTCAGTATTAACTGGAATTTCTTGTATTGTCAGTGCTTTAGAACTAAAACAAGCAGATGGTTTAATTACTTTTATTTTTAATTGTAAGTGTAGCATGTATGTACCGTAGGCCCAGGATTTTCCTCTCTATTTGTTACAATAATAAAGAAAAGTATCCATATGGTAGTTTTAAAATGAATAGTTATACTTGATTACTCTTTCCCCTCCCCCCCCCCCATTCTGCAAATTACTCATGAAGATGTTACAACACCACGTTTCCAAATAGGAAGTGTACTNGAGGCCTCTCACCAGCCTCGTTGCCCTTCTCTGGACACGCTCAAGCACCTCAATGTCCTTCTTAAATTGAGGGGCCCAGAACTGGACACAGTACTCAAGGTGTGGCCTAACCAGTGCAGAGTACAGGGGGAGAATGACCTCCCTGCTCCTGCTGGCCACACTATTCCTGATGCAGAATAAGTGCAATTAGAATGTGTAAGTTTTTAATGAGAAGTAGTTATTTTTATTTTTTTGCTACTGAGAATGTTAATGCTAATTACTTTGTATTGAGCTGAGTTTTGATCCCTAAATATTTAGGTAATTAGCTTCAATAAAGTTAAAATTGACAAAATGGTGCCCTGCCATGGATCCACCTCTACTCATCCTCCACACAAATTCAAATAGTTTCCTTGACTATACAGAGATTAGAATGAGAGTTTTGTGTGCAGTACAAGTTCTTGTGTGTTTATTTAGCTAAGTGATTGCTAGCACAGGTGACCTTAATACCTGACAAAGATTATAATCAGGTAATTTGCAGATTGAATGTTACTGCATTTTGCAAGCGCAGGGCAATATATACCAAACAACATTTTTTGTTGTTATTAATTTGAAGAGTATCTCTTTGTACTCATCACTATATTGTGATTTTAATCTATTTCACTTTAAAACAAATAATTTGAATAATCAATATACATTTATGGAGGTGTTTGCTGTGAAATATATCATCTTTCTTCACACTTTGCTAATCACTGAACATGCTTTGATTCATTAAACTTTGAGATTAAAAAAGTAATCACAAGGAATATAAAACTGGCCAGATTATGCTGATATATTCTGAGTGGGAGACACTTCTAAGCCTTGGAACCTTCACACGTTTCTGCTGATTTTCTAAAATAAAACAAGCTGTTTAAAGGCTGCTGAGATTTTACCAGAGACATGTGTGTCCAGAGAAGGGCAATGAGGCTGGTGAGAGGCCTCAAGCACAAGCTCTATGAGGAGAGGCTGAGGGAGCTGGGATTGTTTAGCCTGGTGAAGAGGAGGCTCAGGGGAGACCTTATTGCTGTCTACAACTACCTGAAGGGTGGTTGTGGCCAGGAGGAGGGTGCTTTCCTCTCTCAGGCAACCAGCACCAGAACAAGAGGACACAGTCTCAAGCTGTGCCAGGGGAAGTTTAGGCTGGAGGTGAGGAGAAAGTTCTTCACTGAGAGAGTCATTTGCTACCGGAATGGGCTGCCCAGGGAGGTGGTGGAGTCACCGTCCCGGGAGGTGTTCAAGGCACGTTTGGACGTGGCACTTGGTGCCATGGTCTAGTCTCAAGGGCTGTGGTAGTGGGTTGGACTTGATGATCTGTGAGGTGTCTTCCAACCTTGCTTATACTGTGATACTGTGAATGTGAGACAGTAACAAAAATATAAACAGTGCCATGAGAAATATTTGTATTAAAATCACTGGAGAACTACAGGAAGTGCCTAGGTATTCAGATAAACTCTATGCAAATGTTTTGATAAAAAGTTAGATCATTATTAGCAAAAGCTTAAACATTCCAGACTGTGCTCCATTAGGATAAAGCTGAGCATATTATACTGGCAAAGCTTTCACACGAGTGTTAGCCTGAAACTTAATATGCTTCTGACTTGCCTATGTCAAAATAAAAAGTTAATGGACACTATCTTATGGTTAGGAAATTAAAACTATGGAAAAACTTTTCCTTTGAAAAATCTTGTAGCCCCCAGAAATGAGGCAAATGAGGCATTTTTCTTTTTTCCTCCTTAAAAAAAAAAAAAAAAGTAGTAATGGCCATTAAAAATAATTTCCAAAAGAGAACCCTTATTAGCACTGATGTGATGTGAAAGAAGCCTCAAAGTAGGTTAATCTCATTGTGGGAGTGGTAGGTGACAATTACATCATTGTTTGGTGCTTAAGACAGAAAATTGGATCTTATTACTGCTTATGCAACCAAATGAACTTAAGAAAGAAGACATTTTGTAGAAGAGTCGAGCCTGATGAAACAGCATTGTAACTGCCTATTTTAGGGTTGTTATATAACACAGAGCTTCAGTTCTGGTGATTTGGTAGCATTTCTGGGGTTCAGGTTAAAGAGTGCTATATGCTTATGTCCAAGACAGTGTTTGTGTCTGTCTTGGAAAATGCCATGTGACATTTTGTCCTGAAAAATTTCCTGTGGGTGCAATTACCTTTTCTACTGTCACAAAGTGCAGAGGCAGCCACAGGTTTAAAAGATGATAGTATGAGAAAAGACAGTAATTTTCCTTCATTGTTTCATCTGTTTTCCTGGAAATGAAAGAAGGCTTGAGTCAATCTCAAGCAAGATGAAAAGACCTTTGCCAGTATAACTGCCACACTGTTGTCATCTGCAGCGGCATCTCCCAAAAGAGAGCTCCTTCTATTAAATTTCTGTCTTTCACAGCCTTGGGCTCAGACAAAAGGAGTAACTTAATATCACATAGATGCTCCTTGTTCTGTAAAATGTGTTTCTGAAGGTAAAGAAGGGATAGAAAATCCCATCTCTTAATCAAGGAAGTCAAGGACAGTGATGATCATGGGCAGTTCCTGATGAGATGGTCACAATTTTGAAACCTTGGGATCTTCCTAGGAGTTTCCCAATTCCTTTTTGGCAGAAGTTTTCTTGCCCAGGATCATGTCACGATCATTTTTCTCAAGGGAGCTGACTCTGGAAATTTAGGTTTATGTTTGTCCCAGATATCTTCTGCATTTAAATTGAGCTGCAATTCAGGAGTCTGGATGCTCTAGGCTCCCTGATGGGTGATGGGAATACTGACATGTCCAGCAAGTTTGTCAAACACTCTCTGCAGAGCACAGCAGAGCTCCTTATGCACAGAAGTCTGTGGCTGAGAGGGTCGCCCAAAGACAGGTCAATTGAATCCAGGCCTTGAGGCCTTTCGATTTGTCAGTGCTTCTGAATGCTGAATGATGCTATTTGTTCACAGATTCATAATATCATTTTGGTTGGAAAAGACCTCTAAGATCATTGAGTCCAACCATCAAGCCAAAACCACCACAGCTGTAAATCTATATTCTGAAGTACCATGTCTACACATTTTTTTAACCCCTCCAGGGACAGTAACTCCACCACCTCCCTGGGCAGCAGATTCCAATGCCTGACCACTTTTTCAGTAAAGAAATTATTCCTTACATCAAATCTTAAAGCCCCCTGGTGCAGCTGGAGGCAATTTTCTCTCATTTAATCACTTGATACTAAGGAGAATAGACCAACACCCACCTTGCTACAGCCCCCTATCAGGCAGTCATAATCAGCAATAAGCTGTTCTTTGGACTNTCCAGCCGACTGAGTTTTAGCCTGGGTCATTTTACAAAGTGTGGGGGGCGGGTAACTCCCAAATCCACATCACTAGTACATGATAGAATTACGGCACTTCCTGAAACTGAGTTGTATGTAGACCTTCCAATAGTGTCTAGGGAATGCTGCTCTGTAATTTTTGAAGACAAGCGAAGATTGTTAGATTCAGCGATATCAGAACAAGAGGAGCTTTCATTACATTGCTTCTATCGTATCATGAGTTTTTAAAGAAACATGAACTATAGATTAAACTCATTTTGAGTAAGTTCACAGTCAGAAATCCACCTATTAAAACTGTTCAATTGTGTAAAACCTGATTTTTTTACTGAGCTGAAGAGGTTATAGCTAAGATAGTATTTGAAGGGATTTTGTACATTTGACATTTAAAGAGCTGGGATTTACTTTTCTTTTTATCTCTTTCATTTTTTATTTTAAAAAACTTATTTGTAAAAAGTAGGTTTTTGAAATAAGAAAAAAAAAAGAGAAAAAAAAATCATATTTGANCTTGGCCACCTAAACACACTGCTGGCTCATGTTCAGATGGCTGTCATCCGTCACCTTCTGGCCCTTTTCTTGTGGGCAGCTTTCCAGCCACTCTGCCCCAAGCCTACAAGTTTACATGGGGTTGTTGTGACTCAAGTGCAGAACCTGGCACTTGGCCTTGTTAAATCTCATACCATTTACCTCAGCCCATCAATTCAGCCTGTCCAGATCCCTTTGAAGAGCCTTCCTAGTCTCTGAGCAGATCAACACTCCCACACAATTTAGTGTTATCTGCAAACTTACGGAGGGTACATTCAGGTACCTCATGTAGATTGTTGATAAAGATATTAAGCAAGATAGATCCCAACACTGAGCCCTGGGGAGTTTAAGGGGAACTGATGGAAACAAATGAGGAAGTAAATTCACTTGTTTTCTATGGTGTTCTGACAAATATGCATCTGTATTTCTTTTGCACAGGAGGACATTGAATAAACCTTTATTCATTTGTGCTTCCTATTCTAGTTGTGCTGGTTTAAGGCTAATTGGAATATTTTAATAGAGAAAATTATAGTATAGGCTGTGAAAAGGAAACAATGGTGATGTCTACTTCACTCATAGGCTTGCTGTGATGTTTAAGAAAGAACTCAAAACAAAAGATAAGCTGCTTGGGCTTGTGTCGGTCTNTGAGTAAGTTCACAGTCAGAAATCCACCTATTAAAACTGTTCAATTGTGTAAAACCTGATTTTTTTACTGAGCTGAAGAGGTTATAGCTAAGATAGTATTTGAAGGGATTTTGTACATTTGACATTTAAAGAGCTGGGATTTACTTTTCTTTTTATCTCTTTCATTTTTTATTTTAAAAAACTTATTTGTAAAAAGTAGGTTTTTGAAATAAGAAAAAAAAAAGAGAAAAAAAAATCATATTTGAAAGTCCTTGCCTTCTGAGTTCTCAGTTGCTAGAAGCACAAAAAATACTTCTTTGCTGCAGTAGCTATTACTGTAATCCAAAGGGGATATTTTCTACGCTATATAGTTTTGCACTGTTTTTCTTCTCTGCATATTTTTTTGGAAAGGCAACACCAGAAAGTCACAATCATTGTTGCAATTCTACAGAAAGAGGCAATCTCTAGGATGCATACAGTTATGATATTCCAGCCACATAATCTCAGCTCTAGGCTTTACTTCAAGAAAGAAGGTAGGAGGAGGGTGCTACTGGTACTTCTCTTCTAACCTTGCAAGGTCAAAACCCAGGTATGAATAAAATCCATTATCCACAGGACATTGTGCTAATTACAACTATTAACAGAGTGCAATCCACAGTGCAGCTAAGCAGTGGGGTTTCTCTCAGTGGTCCAGTGTTACATCTATTCAGTCTCTTGGCACCCCTACTTATGATTGTGATGCAGATGGCCTCTTCAACAGTAGAATATCACTGATTTATTATTCCTGCTGATTCTGCTCAATAAAATCCTAAACTAGTTTTAAAGCTCCAGACATACTGAGGGTATAAACCTAGAAGTATTGTTTATATTCCTAAACCAACTCTTCTTTGCAAAATGTGGAAAAAGTGATAGCCTACAATAAAATATAAAATGTATTAAGATAGACAATAATATCATGGAAAAAGCACAACTACAGATCCCTCAATGTTCTTGTATAGTTATATAGATAAAATTTGTGTAAAACTTCTCAGTTTGAAAGATACAATAAGTTCATAAAGAACCAAAAGTATGATACAAAAACATAGCAGCTAGAGGAGCGCTATCAAGCTTTGATTTGAACTTAGTTGTTGTATAAAATGTGGAACTGAAACTGTAGGAATGCTTTGTTGGTGGAGAGAATATACCTCCCTGAACTTAATTTTAACCCGCACACTCATATCGAAAGTTCCTATTACTTCTAAAGGAATGTTTCTACAACAAAAAAATCCCAGGGCTCAGTTTTATGTTATGTGGCTGAGACAGCCTTGATTTATATAAGAATTTTGCCTATGCACATAAAGATTATAGACCAAATCAAAGAGTAATATTGTAGGGAATGAAAATGACTTGAGATCTTTTCAAAGGAAAAGAATGTGACTATTTTTGACCTTGAAAAGCAGGCAAAACAAATAAATAAATTTAGTAAATGCCTCATCTTTCCCCCCCCCCTTTAAAGACCTCTCTGCAATCTTTAGCAGTATTATGCCTGTTGTACAGATGTAGAAGCAAAGTACAGCAGATATTTTGTAGGTTTTACACTAGTATCTAATTTACTTTCTGAATATACTTTGCATCATTTCTATGATGTTTGCAATGATAGAAATGAGCAACACAGATTTAAACTGTGATTGCTGTCCATTAAATGGTAGTACTACATTAAATGATTAATGAGAAACTCATTCAGGTGTTAACAGAAAGCTTGTGATTTGTCGTGGTATGAAGAGTGACATGATTAGATGTAAGCCCAAGGAATCTTCATAATCTATAGATATTTGAGTGCCCAAACTGTTCTCTTCTGATTTTCAACAACCACAAGAATCTGTAGCCACCTATCCAGCTGCTCTTATCCTTATCTCTTTCATGGAATTCAAACTGGACCATCTTCATGTTTTTTCAGTATGAAGTTCTCAAAGCCCAGCAGTGCTGTAAAGTTCTTGGTGTGAGAGCCAGGCTCATTACCAGAGTCCCTGCAGCTAAAGGAGATTCTCTAATCTTTGAGATTACCAGAGATAATCATCTGTGGCTTGGAAGATGCACATAAGAAAGTTATGGATTTACAATGCAAAAGCAGCTGACGTCAAATGTGTACATTTGAACTTTGTCTGTATTAAGGCAATGCCAGAGTCCTGCTTGGCTTTAAGACACTGAGTTAGTGTGGAAAAAACCCACATATTGAACTCAGTTAATTTTAATTGGCAAGGACATTTTTCTAAGCTTGAAAAGAGTTACTTTGGCAGGTTTGCATAGATAGGTGTGTATATGTTATCAAAGGAGAAATGTGAAGTATATGGGTTAAAGAATGCCATTTCAGATGAACTGATGAGGATTTATAGTTTGGATGGTGAGCCTTACAATTTAAACTGGAAGCAAAGAGAGGTGTATATATTCTACACTGAATCAGAAAAAGAGTTTATACTGGACATCACTGGTATAATGCTTGATTATAATGCTTGCATTACTGATGAATTTCAAATGCCTGTATTAATGGTTTTCAATCTGTGTAAAATAACTTCACATTATAAAGTTCTGCAAAGCATTGATCAGATGATGATCAGAGATCACATTGGAGACATACAAACTGTATGTGGTGTTTTGTTCAGTTTTATTTGCTTATTTTGTGCATTTGCTTAGCACAAATTTCAGAAAGTTCTTTCTGGAAACCTTGACCACTTCTGTTTTCCTAACTATATAGAATATACAATATATTGTATTGGTGAGTTGTTGCAGTATGAGAATACTGTGCATAACTCTCAGTAGAAGAGGTGTAGATTATATATAAAGATATATATACACACTCAAGTAGAGGGCAGCACTTGGACTATCAGATGGAACAAAACAGGAGAGCTATGGCAAGGTTTAAAAGGCTTAAGTTCAGAAGATAATACTGGACAACCTATTTTTCTTACTCTGCAGACCCTTTCCAGAGAATAACACCTTTTCTGCATTTCGAATGGTGTAGCAGAAAGGAGGAAAAATGTATCAGTCTGCAATATTCATCTTGATTTCTATTGATGAATTGGTCACTGTATGACACTAGATAAAGTTATAATAATTTCTAGATAATAACCATATTTCAAAGATGCTAATAAATATACCTAGCACAGTTGTGGTTACCACATCTAAAGCACTAGTAGGAGCTGTGAAGCTGTTCTAAACATGGCACTTGAACCGTGGCAAAACATAATAGGTAGGCTCCAATCAAAAGTCAGTTTGGCTGAAGTCAGAATCTGAATTTAAAGCAGCCTGATATTCTAAAATAACTTAACAGAAGGACACTTTTTTTCCCTTTTTCTTTCTTTCTTAAATACTCTTTTGTTCGGCTCATCTTCAGAGTTCTGATAAAGTTGAATAATGTACTTTTATGCCAGGTGCCTATAATTGGAACCATTTTCCAACATTTGATACCTAGCAGTGCCATGTGTGGAGAAGCTGCAAAAATGAGCTGACATAATTTTAACCTCTGAATCCAAAAATCAGAGATGAAAAAAATGTGCAAACTGGAGCTTGCATGCAGCACTTAAGGGTTTATATGGAACCTACTTGAATATGTATTTCAAAGCATGAGGGAATGGTGTATGAGAGTACATTGCTGACACTATTCTTCATTATAATACTTTATTTTGCCCTTGTGCTGGACAAGCTGACTTCAAGGAGAGAGTGGTCAAGTGATCATCACTGGTTTTATGTCTCTTTTACAGACTTCTGGATTTGAAATATGCTTATGTATTTGTTGTTAAAGTAGCAAATGAAGGATGTTCACTAACCTGCCTTATTTATTTCACTTTCGGGGTAGAAAAGTAACAAATTTAAGTTTTACCTTTTCCTCTCATAGAAAAAAGAAAGCACTAAACATTGAATAATGCAATGTTTACAGTAATGTTCCTTCTGTTGGTATAGTAATAGTGATTAAAACTTATATAGTTCACCAGATTAAGTGTGATTAAGTGAAAGCAATTCAATGAACCTTTTAGGGAAATTAACTCAAATCTTTGATTCATGTTCTCTTTTTTTTCCTTTTTAATATTTTTTCCCCCTATGAAGTCCATGCATATTCATTTGTGCAGAAACATCCCATAAAAATGTTTCCAAATCAGTAAAATTTAAAAATTTTGATATCATAAAACTGCAATCTATAACAATGTTGAATAAATTAATGTATGCTTCCTTCCCCTTACCACCTATGACCTGTGGTTCCTTTTTTATTTCAGGGACTATTAGTAGTTTAGTTCACCTTGATTTTGTAGCTCTTTCTTGACCACAAGATTTGATTATCCAGGGCTTGTTAATTTTTGCATATAAAAATGGCAAATTTGGCATATTGACAAATTTGGATAAACTTTGTGTGAAACAGAAAATTTTTGCAAGCTATGAAGGCTGTCTCCTGTAAAGCTAATAAAAACCATAACACTTCATCATTCCATTCTGCAGACTGATGTTACATTTGTGCCATTTGTGCTTTAAGGAAAGAAATGGAACATGCAGTAGAAAGGAAGACATACATCAGTCTACCTTTATTAAATGACATAAAGCATATAAGAGACTGCATAGAGTTTTCATTTCAGAACCATGGAATCACAGAAAACTTCCAGTTGGAAAAGACTTCAAGATCAACCAGCTCAACCCTTGACCCATCATGAAACAACTAAACCATGTTAACACTAAACCATGTCCCTAAGTGCCAAGTCCACATGCCAGGTCCACATGCTGCTTAAACACCTCCAGAGACGTTGAGTCCATCACTGCCCTGGGCAGAGCATTCAAAGGTTTGATAATCTTCTCTGTGAAGAAATATTTCCTAATATCCAGCCTGAATCTCCCCTGGTGCAGCTTGACAGAGTTTGAAAATGGATGGGCAGCAAGAAACTGGCTTCAGTAAATTTTGCTTTCACACTGTAATGAGATTGTTTGATTACAGCAAAAGGCTGTGACTATACAGCAAACCCCTGGTTGCACAGACAACCCTTGTCTGGGACAAAACAGTGCAAACAGCTGAGCCTGTCACAGATATTTGCCAAGGGAAAAGCTGTTTTCAGGCCTTGTGCTGACATAAAAAATGTGTAGTCATTTTGCTTGCATATTAACTACCCAGTGATATGGAGAAGAAAAAAAAACCCAGAAAAATCTATCTGTTAAGCACAGGTATAGCTTGTTATCCATTGTTAGAGCATGTGGTTGGGAAGTGGTTTGTCTGTAATGCTCACAGCAGAGCATGACTTTTCTGTAAGCAATCCACGTATAAGCTTGAAGCTTACTGGTGCGCAAGATACCGACTCCTTTATATTTGAGAAAGTTACTGTTTATGAATGCTGCTCTTGCTAGGCCAAATGGCTTTATTAGTGATAATCCCTTCCCTTTGATTTTTGAGTGCTTTGAGTAGTAAATGCTAATCCTACCTGGCACATTGAGGTGATTTTCTAGGCAAACATATTAATGCAGTAAACCTAAAGGTTAGGGCTTGCTCTTGTGGGAGCAATACCAAAGGCACTCCTGAGAACTAATACTATTTAGATATAATAGATGTGCTGCTGACAAGTAAGATTCAGGAGCTGGAAGTGAGGTTTCAAAGTGAGAGGAAATGTGTTATTGCAAACTCGCTCCCTTTTTTGGTTAGGATTCTACTCTGATTTCCCAAACTCTTAGTAAGCTTAATGGGTTCTCCCAGCATTGCTTTGCAGTGCATTGCAGGCTGTAATCACTTAGGCAGACACTCTTTGATGAGGGAGAGGCAGTCTGAGTACAAGGGAGGTGTATTACATGTGGTGTCCAGGTTCTGAGTTTGAATTTGGCGGTCTCTGAAGGAATAGTGTAGCAGAGGAGAATAGCTGAAAACTGGGTTGAGAAAAAGTAGATAAAAACGAAATCAGAAGGGTGGAGGAAGCAAGACTGGTAGATACTGCAGGTACCAAACCAAGCTTGCTAGACCTTATCAATATCTTGCTGCTTATACCTTTAAATTGTCTGGAGATGCAAAGACACAGCAGCTGCTGTTTAGGTGATGTGTCTGTATCTTTATATGATGACACCTCAATGTGAGATTTTTTTTTTTTTTTTTTTTTGCATTAAGAAAAAAGGTCTTTCTTAATTTCATGTTTCTGGATTATTAAGCATAGGTAGTATTGACAATAATGTATGTAATCTACCTAGAGTAATAGGCAACGCAGTGTCGGGGAGGGATAATTAGGTACTGCGAGACGATATTATAAAAATATTAATATATATAATTTATTAATATCAAACAATCGGAACTCGCACCACCCCCTACCACCATTTAATAATAACAATAGTAACAGGCTCTTTGCAACGTTAGGAAACTATATACAGGTTATAACAGGATCTGGAAATAACAAACATATATTAACAAAACTCGAACCAAACTGGAAAAGAGAAGGTTTGTGGTCAATGTACCACCTGCGGCCAGTACGCCGCTTGTTCACTAGATGGACCCGAGAAGCAGCTTTCTGCTTATGGCAGAAGGCAATCAATGATTACAAGAGGCTTAGTATTTATTCACAAAAATATATCACAGGAAAATAATACCCTAAGCACGTGGCGGGGTTTCCCGTGTTGCCGGGCTGAAAGTTGCCGGAGGCTTTAAAGTTTCTCCAGGCTCCTGAGCACTGGGGAAGAGGAGACAATCTCTGACCTGATCCTGGCTGGCTCTGGAAGCAGGCTCTTACAGGCAGGATGTCTCACTGTATCACGCTGGCGAATGCGTGGAGGCAGCAGGCAGGATGCAAGCAGGCATCTGTAATGGTGGAAGGCACGCACCCCGTGTTCCCTGCTCCTTTATAACACAGCCCAAAGATCAATTGGACCTTTGGACACAAGATAGCCAATCAAATGGCAGTTACCCAAGATTTTGCCATATTGGGTGAAGCCATAGGCTTGCTTTATCCTTTTTTGGGCAGATCACGGGCCCTGCACAAGGCAATCATGTGCCCCCTAGCAACCACAGGTGATGGACAGGCCCCGGACCCCAGACTTAGTGGCGCCAGGTCCTTTGTCCCTTTTCCCGCGGTTGCTCTCTCCCCAAAACAGCAGAAAAACATGTCTGCACAAGCCAGGACATGTACAAGCCCAAGAGGCCTGTTTAGGCCTACCACGACACGCAGATATACAGCTATGGCTTGCCTCATACATATCGCATACTATTGATATTAGAATATAATTCTTAAGTTATTGTCATGATCCAGTTACTTAATAACTGTCTAGCCTTAGAATAAAGAATGCATTACGCTAGGAGTAATCAAAAAAAACCACAACAGAAGTCATTAAAACAAGACTGATTATTGCACTGTTACTCTTTGATACAGTTCGTCTGTGTGTTTTTACATTTTCATCACACAAACAAGTCTTTTAAAATTTACTTATTCTTCAGGCTTANCAGCCACTCCGACCCCAACCTGTAGCTCTGCATGGGGTTGTTGTGGCCAAAGTGCAGCCCCCGGCACTTAGATTTGTTGAAAGCCATTCCGTTGGACTCTGCCCATCTGTCCAGGTGCTTGAGGTCCCGCTGCAGAGCCCTTCTGCCCTCCAACCCACCAACATCTGCCCCCAGCTTGGTGTCATCTGCAAACTTGCTGATGACTGTCTTGATGCCCTCGTCCAGATCATCAATGAAGATGTTAAAGAGGATGGGGCCCAGTACTGATCCCTGGGGGACACCGCTAATGACCAGCCTCCAGCTGGATGTGGCACCATTCTATAAAGACTGGATGAAGTCCTGGAAAGTGATTATTCTTAATTTGCATCAACTGGATTAAATTTAACATGAATAGGTTTTAATGTCCATTAACCTATTCTTGGGGTTTCTGTGATTCGGAGGTCACATGTTGTTGTTTCAATGTGGAGTTAAATGTTTTCCATGGAGACAGAAGTTCCTGATGAGAAACAAAATTTACTTCTGTTGTTAATTTCATTGCAGTTCTTTGAAGCCTGCTGAGCCAATACCTAATTAAACTGCACACACAATCTGAATGCACGAAAAAGAAATGCTGCTCCTTTCAAATAACATCTAAGGTGACAATTTCTTCTCAAGTGGAATCTGCTTGGGGAAATCTATTCACTGATGAAGCAGAAAGTCTTTCCATAATACTTCATTATGTGAAAGTATTATTATAGCACATGTACAGTACAGTGAGTGCTGTTTGGAGATTTCGACTGTATCTAGACACAGCCACAGGATAAGTCTAGTTTCAGACCTGTTTCATTATTTTGAAGCCAGAGATATATTGTTTGTTTACAGTAATATTATTCTGACGGTGATACCTGATTGTTCTACACATAGAGCAGAAACCTCTTATGAAATGTTTGGAGACTGCAGAGTACTGATTACTTTTGGAATTCCTTATGTGTTCCTGCCTGACTCCTTTAATAACATCATCTGTTTTTTTCTTTAAGCCACACACTTTGTGTCTTCAGTTTCTCATGCCAGAGCCTACCAGGAATGCTCACGTTCCAAGTTTAATTTAATATCTTTAAACATACATTAAAATAACTAATGTATGCTCTCAGGCACAGAGAGGGCAAAGAAAATTGGCTGTATACTTCCTAATGATCAGTGCTAGACACTATTTTTAAAAGATTTCTGGTTATTTACTACGTTATCTTTTCTCTCCATACCTGAAGCATGTGTGGGTGTAGGTGTGATTCACTGTGTATGATAAGAAACCTAGGTCACAAATAGCCCTTGGTGTCTTTGGGAACCTCATGAAGTTAAAGAAGGCCAAGTGCAAGGTCTATGCAGGTCAGGACAATCTCAAGTACAAATACAGGCTGAGGAATGAATGGATCGAGAGCAGCTCTGTGGCAAAAGACTTGGGGTTGTTGCTTGACCTTAGAGTGTTTTATTATTTTCTAAGAATATATTTAGAAGTCTTATAATTTTGTGTCAGTTTCAGATGCAGAAGACCATATGGGTATGCAGTAGACCATGGGTACCATGTGTGAACACCTAGGGGAATAATCCTTCTGCTTTTACTCCAACTTATTCTTCAGTAAACTGATCTCTGGGTGACTTGAAATATTTTCTGAGTCGAAACAATTAACTGGAGCATGAATTGTCTTCTGATCTGTTTCTCTCAAAGTCAGATCAGAATAATTTTGACTGAGCAGTAGTGTTTAACAGTGCCAAAATGAGAATAGTACCTATATGCCAATGGGAGCAAAGGAAGAATCATGCTTAAAACAGCGGATTGGTAATGTAGCAAGATATAACAAAAGAGATGACTTGCTACAGTACATTTTTTTTCCTCCTAGATGTCTCTTTTGTTCAAAATTTCAGTTAAAGAACAGAATGTAGGAGTCACTGTCACTTCCCAAGTCGTGCTTTAGATCAGAAAAATTTGCTGAAGACATCTGCATTGTGGAAGTCTGAAGTATGACTCATGGGAAAGCTGTAGAAAATGGGTCTTTCTGAGCTCTGAGTACTTGATTTGTCTACATGCCAGATTGTTAAAGGTTTCAAGAAAATGCAGAAATAAATTAGTTAATGGAAAAAGCTTAGAAGTATTTAGTTCTTTAATGGGATAAATGTATATTATAAATATGGCATATTATCTTCCTTTGATGTGTTCCCCTCCTAAGGGGACTCAAATAATGTAATTTGATGATGTTCACTGAATAAAGCTATCTTCCTTTATCTATCAAAGGTGTGGTTTGGTAAGCAGAATTTGTATCTGTTGTGATGCTTTAGCAGAAACATTGAACAGATGTTTTCCCCTCCAATGTCCCACTTACTTGTTTTAAATTTCTGTTAAAGAGAAGAAAATCTTAGCAATTAGTTAACTTATTTGTAAAAAGATATTAATTTGTCATTGCCAAGTTTGGGTGAGAGAAAAAAGACATCAGTTTTTCTCAGCATATTCAAACTATCTCATCCTTTGTTTTCAGCTCATCTGATGGCAATTTCTTGTACATAAAAGCAAAATATCAGCAGGTTTATCTGAATGCGAGACTCTGGTGTCATTTTGACAACTGCTAGATTGCTGTTATGTTCCTTCCCTAGTTTTCTGGCTTATGTGGAATCAGGAAATAATACCAGGCTTATCTTTCAAAGCGTGGAGCTATTTATAGGATGTAGAGATACTGCCTGTATGTTTCTTTTCAAGCCTATACAAGAGAAATTGATTTTTCTTTTCTAACTAGTACATCTTAGGACTCTATCACAAAACAAACAGACAAAGAGTAAGAAACAGAGTGCAACTTTAAACTGATACTTGTTTTCTGAACTGCAGGTAATGGAACATTGATTGGAGCATCTGCAAATGTCGTTTGTGCAGGAATTGCTGAACAGCATGGTTATGGCTTCTCTTTCATGGAGTTTTTCAGGTACAACTTTAAACTCTTTTTTTTTAAAATTTTTTTTTAGTAAAAATGCAAGTGAAGGGCAGATCTCTTTACTTTTGAGTACTGTGAATAGAATGCATAAATGTTGTGGGAGCACAGTGGAACCCTGGGAGAAGAAAGCCTCAAAACTTCCTGTGTTGATCACTTTCAGTCTTATCTCTGTAGTGATACTAAATTGTTGATTTGTTATTAATACAGTTTAAATGCAGTTTCTCATCAGCACATTTTCATGGCCATTCCATCTCCAGGAGAAAGTAGGATGTCCCAGTTTAGGCTAAGTAGAACTTTATTCCATGATCTCACGAGTGAACCTATTTATCTAGAAGTAAATACTTCCTTTGACCAGCTGCTTAGCAATCAAAGTGAAAGTGTGATGAGCCAATATATTTCTCTCTCTACTTCCTTTTTTTTTTTAAAATCACTCCAACATTGTTTAGTTTCTCAGCTCTATCTGCTTTTCTTTATATTGTTTATGTCAAAGCCTTCAAACATGCATAATCAATATTATTACTCATGTGAGAGTACCTGGAGCAGAGCCAACGATAATCCTGAAAAGAAAGATGATCTGAACTGTTCTTCCTAAAAATGTTGCAATGAGCATGTGCTGCCCATGGTATAGTTTATCTCTTCACTCACAGTCTTTTGATAATAGAAAGATGGAGTGCCTATGAAATCAAATTCTTGGTTGTCAGGACCTTTCAGACTGCAGTACAGTCTTATGTAGTATATAGTGATAGCTAACAGACTTACTGGAAGCCAAGTCCTTGTACAAATAAAGATGATGATACAGTAACAATGGGTTTGTAGATCATTCTTTTTGTGTTGCACAGATGTTCAGCTTGCTTTTGGTGATGCAGCAATGTAACAACATGTCTTCTATGTAGACTCTGCTGAGAAATGTTCTTAAAGCTGCCATGACATCAAATATCTAAGCAGAAACAAGAGTGTAAATCCTGACTAGTCTCCTCAGAATGATCACAAGAAGATAGCAATGGATATTAATTAGAAAAAAGAGCATTCAAGTCCACTTTTAGAATTATAGAATCATAGAATTATTTTTGTTAAAAAAGACTTTAAAATCATTGAGTCCAACCATTATCCAACTTTACCAAATCTGGTGCTGAGATATGTCTCCTGCTGGCCACATTATTGTTGACACAGGCCAGGATACTGTTGACCTTCTTGGCCACGCGGGCACACTACCGGCTGATGTTCAGCTGGTTGTCGATAAATGCCGCCAGGTCTTTCTCTGCTTTCTACTTTTTCTCCATCAGCTCAGCCCCAAGCTTGTAGCCTTGCATCGGCTTGTGGCTGAAGTGCAACACCTGTGGCTTCCTCTCAGTCACTGAGCAGGCAGGTTATAAGCGCCATCATAATTTATTTTAGGAAAATATTTTTTCAGTCTCATGTAACCCAATTCAATATTTTCTTCATCTTCTGGTATGAAGAGGTATTATATGTATCCTTTTAAGATTCTGAATTTACTTTTGTTTATGAAGGTTGTATCAAAGCATGAAGTGAATTTTCTGTGTTTTTTCCTGTTTGTTCAGGATCACTCATTAGTTTTCACATCCCTATTCAGTATCTTCTCTAGTGCTTCTACCAGTACAGACATCTAACAGTACAGATACAGATCACTACTCTCTCATCTTGCAAACCCCTGTGAATCACCACAGCAAAATCATGAGTATCATGCTGGTGGACTTTTGCTAAGATGTTTTTGGTGCCAAGTGTGTTAGTATTCTTTGTCTTTCTCAAGTGTCCCTAGGCAGAAAAACCATGACACATCTGTCCCAGGTGGCATCTGGTGACACAGAGCACAGTACTTTACATCTCATACTCTTCCTCCCTACCTGCATGCTAAGCCAAAATTGCACAGCTATGTTTAAGGAGGGGTGTCTTTGCTTAAGGAGGGGTGTCTTTGCTAGAAGGAGCTTTTTTTTGCCAAACATGTTTTGACCTGGTGGTCTGAGGAGGAAGTCTGGGTGGGTTAGTGAATACACCATGAAACAACAAGGATGGAGAGACTTCAGAGGCTATGGCTAAAGGAGAAGAAGCGATGTTAAGAAGAAAAAAGAAGTCCTAGAAGTTCAAGTAACAATTTTCTTAAAGACATTTTGCATTTTTTTAGTCAGTCTAGCCAAAATTACACTCCTTTTCCACCTTAGAAACTTCCTGATTAAACTGTATTTATATGTTTCAAACTTTTCTCCTGAAAAAAAAATCTTATATATAGCCTAATATTTTATTGTCTGTTCAGTAATTCAGAAGGCAGATATGAGCACAATATTTCAGGCACAGTACTGTTATTTTACCTATTTTACAAAGATATGATTAAATACAAAATACAGTGATTTTTGCCTTTTCATTGTTAATCCAGGCAATTTCAAATTCCTGCTTAAATTGCTTGTTAAATTCAAGTCTCTTTCAGCTCTTGTGTTACTTACTTGAGCCCAAGTAGATCTGCTTCCTCCTCCACCCAAGTTCTTGTGCTTTTCCTACAGTGTTTCTAGCTGACATATCACCAATGGGCAGAAATGAAAGGCAACTGGCCTGCTGTGTGATCTAGTAAGTGAAGTAGAGGATGGACGGAGTGTGGTAATCTAAGTGGCAAACACAGGAGTAACTGTGAGTCAGTGGGGTTTGTAAAAGGAAATAGAGAACAGTGGTCAAGGGTGAACATCAGAGCAAACAAGTTATGCCTCTGGAGCGAAGAGCAGTTTCTTTGGTAGTCTTGACCCTGTAGGAAATGTCACTTGTGTTAGTAACATGAAGTTAATTACTCAGGGATAGCATGTATGAGTTAACAGAAGGTAGGGAAAGATAATATGCATATGATAATTTTTAGTCTAGTTATTGGAGAAACAATAAATCATAAGAGCTTAACATAAAGAACACTCCTAAACATAGGACAATACTATGTTTCTTGACAAATGGTCATATAAGGATGGTATAGTCTTGCCAAATTATTTCCAGAGATCAACATAGTAATTTCATATCAACTAAGACTGTAGAATAATAAAAAGAGCTTTGCTTTTCTCAAGGAACAATATAAGAGGAATAGCAGAACAGATGTCTCTTCTAATCTAGATGCTTGATTTCATGTTAATTTTTTAATCTTTCACTAATATAGCCCTAAGTTTGCTTGTTGCAATATAGCATTTCACTAGATCAATCTGCTCTGTGGAATACACAAGCCCTATGAGGAGAGGCTGAGGGAGCTGGGATTGTTTAGCCTGGTGAAGAGGAGGCTCAGGGGAGACCTTATTGCTGTCTACAACTACCTGAAGGGTGGTTGTGGCCAGGAGGAGATTGCTTTCCTCTCTCAGGCAACCAGCACCAGAACAAGAGGACACAGCCTCAAGCTGTGCCAGGGGAAGTTTAGGCTCGAGGTGAGGAGAAAGTTCTTCACCAAGAGAGTCATTCGCTACTGGAATGGGCTGCCCAGGGAGGTGGTGGAGTCACCGTCCCTGGAGGGGTTCAAGGCAGGTTTGGACGTGGCACTTGGTGCCATGGTCTAGTCTCGAGGTCTGTGGTAGTGGGTTGGACTTGATCTTTGAGGTCTCTTCCAACCTTGCTTATACTGTGATACTGTAATACAGAAATGACTCACAGGAATCTTTGTCACCAGTGAAAAATCCAGTTACAGCTTCATAGCATAAGAAGTTCTCATTGCTGTAGGGGCTTTAATCATCTTTCTACTTGCAATAAAATTGCCAGTTTGATTTTAATTTTCTCTTCAAGAGAGATATTTATAACCTTATAGAGATACGTAGTATTTTAAACATAAAACAGATCATAGTACTTCATCCTATTACAATTCAATACCAATCACCCCTGTGTGTCTGTGATCAAAGAATCATAGAATGCTCTGGATTGGAAGGGACCTCGGGAGGTCATCTAGTCCAACCCTCTCTGCAGTAAGCAGGGGCATCCTTAACCAGATCAAGCTGCCCAGAGCCCTGTTGAGCCTCTTCTCAAATATCTCCAAGGATATGGCCCCAACTATATCCCTGGACAACCTGTTCCATTGTTCCACCACCCCCATAGTAAAGAACTTGTTCCTAACATCCAGTTTAAATCTGCTCTGATGTATGATATGATTAAAAAAAAAAAATGCAGATAAGTGCTGAGCCTATTTGACACACACAAAAAAGTGGGTGTTAAGCAAAATACTCTAATTTTATTTCAAGAAAATTTTGGCTGCTTGTGAATATATCATGATGTGGGATACACAAGTAGGAGAAAAAAGGATTGGGTAACTCTATTTAATGAGATAAGCATATGGAGAGATGATTCAAGACATGAAGAAATCAGTCTGCCCATAAGAACACAGAGTATGAACCCAAGAATCTAATTTAGATTACAGGGGTTAGCTTTGCTGGGCATGATCCTGAAAGTGTTGTGCACATTTCCAGGTTTTGGATTCTTCTTTCATTACTATCACTTCATATGTCATCTGAAGAGCTAAACTAATATTCTATGTCTGTTTTGGGAGTGACAAAAACATATCTTCAGCATAGACTGCGAAAGAGTGCTTCCCATAAGAACTGCCATTCATGCATCTGGGAGTACAAATGTGATATTTGTTATCATCAATGTATTCTATTTGCACAATTTATAGAAAATCATAGAATCATAGAATGATAAGGTTGGAAGGCACCTCAAGGATCATCTAGTTCCAATCCCCTGCCATAGGCAGGGTCACCTCCCACTAGCACAGGTTACTCAAGGCCTTGTCCAACCTGACCTTAAACCCCTCCAGGGAGGGAGCAGCCACAACCTCCCTGGTCAACCTGTTCCAGTGCCTCACCACCCTCACTGGAAAGAACTTCCTCCTAACATCCAGTCTAAATCTTCCCTCTGCCAGTTTAAACCCATTGCCCCTTGTCCTGTCATTGCAAGATCTTATAAATAGTCCCTCCTCAGCCTTCCTGTAAGCAACCTGAAGGCTACTATAAGGTCTGCTCAAAGCCTTCTCTTCTCCAGGCTACAGAGCCCCAACTCTCTCAGCCTGTCTTCATAGGAGAGGTGCTCTACCCCTCTGCTTATTTTTGTGGTCCTTCTCTGGACTCACTCCGGCAGGGCTATGTGTCTCTCTTGTGTTGCGGGCCCTGGAGCTGGACACAGTACTCCAGCTAAGTTTACACCAGAGCAGAGTGGCAGAATCACCTCTCTTGACCTGCTGGCCACTCTTGATGCACTGCAGGACATGATTGCAAGTGCATGTTGTTGGCTTATGTCCAATAGATGCAAACTTTTCGTCCTTCTGGTGGTGTATTTGCAGGTATAATTATTTCCTTCATGTGCAAATATTACTTGTATACATAATATGCATAAGGTTATCAATCCTGTTCTTGAAGATATTTTTGTATTTCATAGTATTTTATTTGTATTTCATAATATTTTAGACATTTTTATTGCTAGCATTACATATTACTAAAATGAGTGAGGATAATAAAGAAAAAAGTAGAACACAGCAGGAAAGACTGCTTTGGATCATACTGAAACCAACTGAGAATGTAGCTTTTATTGTTAGATGAAATGCAGGATACTGATTTTAGTTTATTCTGGAAAACATAATAGTTGCATCCAGTACAGATGGAAGAATTAAGTTTGTTACTAGAAAATTTATGATCACATTAATGCTCCTACCAGGTGTACAGGTTATAGGAGTGATTATGTTTACAGCGTATTTTGTTAGAAATTGCATGCAATGGATGACATAAGTCATGAGCAATATAAAATAATTTAACATTTTAAAATCAATCAATGAACACTGAGGAGATTGTATATATTATATCTATATCTATATCTGTAACATTGAATTGACCATAATCCATTTTTGGTTAGAGTATCAACTGAATCAATACTTAGAAACTTCTCAACAGCATTTGTAAGGAAAATAGTTTTAACAGTAATGATTATGAGATACTTTTTGGCAGTGTCAGAAAGTGGATATCCTGCTGTGTTCGTACAGTTCTACTCTTATACAAAGCATCTTGAATTGTGCCTTCCTTCATGGAAGAAAAGGCATAAAATTCTCCCCTTGTGCATCTGAACTAGTTATGTCATTAGGCTGATACAACCTGCTGGGATAGGAGTGATGTTTCAAAACTTTATATTAATCTATAGTACTCTACAGTGTTAATCTACATCTACAGTGCTAATCTACAAATAAATCTGCCTAAGTACACCCGTAGAGCATGACATCCTAAGCTTTGAATTTAAAATACATGGGACGAATTTTTCTCTGTGTACATACTTGTAGCTGTATTTTGTACAAAAGGAGTCTGGAACTCCTACACAAGTCTGGCAAGATGAATCCCTTTCTTGTCTATTCCAACCAACATTTTCCAATTTTGCTTCACATTCAGTACAGATGGCAAGGGGAATCTAGACAGTAGGGAGGGAAAAATCAGGCTAACAAAACTGGGAGCCATGCTGAAAACATGAGGAGACAACTTTTATGCAGTCCAGCATATAATGAAAGGACACAACAGCAATGTCTTTTGTTTTCTCATAACAGACAGTTTTCTTAACACTTTTGAACAAATTGTACCATATTGTTAATAACAGAACTATGTATTCATCTGCTTGGCTAGCCTCTGGCCAATATCAACAACTTTAAAACATGGATAGGAGTTCTTTCTTTAACTTCCAACAGAGGTGTGTGGTGCAGATGTGAGGCAACATGGTCTGTCATCCCTGGGTCCTTATCTCTGAGTCTTTCAGTTTGAGATGTGGTTTGGAGTATGCATTTCCAATCTGGCATTCCTATTTGCATTTCCTTCCTATAGAACCTGGGAGGAAAGGGGGAGAAGAAACGAAGAGAGAAAAAGAAGGATTAAAAAAGGCTGTTGTAGTCTCAGTTCACATTTCAGGTTGGAGCTGGTATATAACTAGAACACAACCTGTTTAGAGACTGATTGTGTTCTTGGAACAATGATTATAGCACCGAAACCTTATTCTTCGTCCGTGTGTGACTTGACCGTCATCTTTTCTACTGCAGATGAATGTTGAAATCCATTAACTAAATCAGATCTGCATCAGATGGAATGATTCTTATAGCTAACTCATTAGCTCACTCATTGGGTTTGTATTTTAACTTCTACATAAGAAATCACATTCATTGTCTTTTTATTAGAGTAGCCCTAAAAAAACATGATCTCTTCTAAAATGTAGTTGTAAACAATATCTGTGAAGAAGTTCATTATTACCTTGACTTGGCATTTGAGAAAGATTTAAAATCTCTTTCTTTAGACTCTAGTTTAATTCTGTTGTTTCCATAGATGCCATTTCCCCTATGACAAGGCTGAACAAATTTCCTGGATTAATTCCTTTGTCAAGTTACAGAGCTATGATGGTAATTACATAAGTGAATATTGCAGTAAGAAAAATATTACTTATTTATAGACTTTGTTGTTGTTGTTAGACTACTCCAATGCTTTTGCATTTCTTTTTATAATAATATGTAAATGAAGCCAAAGAAGAATTTTTACTACATTTAAGTTGGTGAAATAGATAGGTTTTGGGAAGTGCTTCATGAAACTTTGAGAGGAACAGAATCATATTTTTATGAAAAGATTCTTAAGTGTCTCCAAAGCCCTGAATTTTCATAGTAGATTAGGGTTTGTGCTGAATAGTGGATTTCAGCATCAGAATGTTTGCCTCAAAGAACAGTGTAAGGCTTCTACAGTGACTCTTTAAGTAATCACATAAAAAAAATTTAAAAATAATTTCTAGAAAAATCCATAGGGAACAATTTTTCACTGGTAGATGATAGAGTTTAAATAAAAGCTCTTTCTTTGCTGACATGTCTAGCTATGAGGATTCACATTTTGCCAGTATTAATATGGGCTGAAATCACTCCAGAATAGTTATCTTTCTATCAAGTTTCTGAAAGGCAAGCAAATTACCTAATTTTTCATTTCACTGACTTTGATTTCTACCAGATCCTCTAAAACTAGTTTGAATAGGACTCTATCTGAATGTACAGATTTTCATGGATAGATATAAGATATAATTATAATAAGTGTTATGCAGTTTTAGGGGCATCCAGAATGAAAACAGGAAGGCTCTGTAATTAATTAAACCTCTACACCATCAGGGCAGGAGTCAATTTGCAGCCTTTCTGCTTTTGCATTGAGGTAAATATATTTTTGTTAAATGCTAAAAGGCACAAAATACAGGCCATATCTACCATTATGGTGTTAGGCTTTTCATGATTGTGGAGTTTTTTGTTTCTGTTTTTCTTGGTTTTTTGTTTTTTAAAATGGAGCTTATTAAATTGGAGAGGTTTTTTGGTGGTTAAAAGAGGTCAGTCCATTATTTTCCCTGATAATTCATCAATGTCAATAGTGTTAAGAAGAATGTGGGTCATGCAGCAAGAGTTAGCAAGCCCACGTCTCTACTGCCACTGTAGTCTAGTGCTTGTGTTTCATTGCAGACCATTAAATAAAAGGTTTGCTAGTGCAATAATAAGCCATGAGTGAGGAGAGAAGTGTCTACAGTCTCTTCTGAGTGACACCACCTGATGATGATCATGACCACTTTATACTGAGGCTTGTTTTACTAGCAAAAATTAGAGAAATATTTCTGGCAAGAAACAAAGTAGGACTGAAATCGTCTTCGTTGCTTTTCCCTACCAGGTCTTGGAGCTAAGAATTGGATAGAATTTCTTCTTTTTTGCTATCTCAGCAAAGAATCTAGTTTTGATAGATGAGGTTCCCAACTGACCTGTGTGCTTTGTAGTGGTAAAAGATCTGTATGTTATAGAAGAGGGGGAGAAATATGCGAAATCTTAAACTTGGATAACTTGGTTTAAAAATAATTCTAAAAACGATATGTTTGCCACAAGTGCTGGAAGAGTTTGGTGTATTTTAAACTATGGAGGTAAAATATGATAAAAAGTGGAACAGAAACCTTAAAAAAAAAAAAAAGGATCTAGTCCATTGTGTGACAACTGTAGTTTTCTGAAGTGTGCGGACTACTTCTGAAAACACATCAGCTATTGTGCCCTCTCCCTCTGTGACTACCAGGCTTCAATGAGTCCAAACTGGCTTTATTTTTCACTGGAAATCCCTATTCCATATAATATATAATGTACATATATATTACATATAATATAATAATACATAATACAATATATAATATAATATAATATTACATACATATAATATAATGTACATATATATTATATATGTATATATACATATATACATAATATACATATAATATATAATACATATTATACATATAATGTATAATTTTAAAATGTGTGTTCAGAGACAACTAACAACTTGATTATTTGTGGCCTGTCGCTTGCTCTTGAGTGACACCTGGTCCAAAAATAGTTAATCATAATTAGGTTGGAATTGGCATGGCTGAACAAAATGTTCTTACTCTTAAGCAAAGCATAATTGCTGCGTTGCCTGTCATTCAGGTGAATCAGACCTTGTCTTTGGGTAGCTGTGTGTTATGGCCATTCAAGCCAGTGCAAATACCTTACCCATAAAGATGAAAAAAACAAGCTAATAATAATCCTGCTAAGTAACCCAATCTGTCTGCTTATAGACTCAGGTATGGAACAGGAATTTCTGGAAACTTTTTTGTCTTTTCACACTAGTTTCTCCATCATGTATATTTAACAACTGTTATAAATTTAAGACCTTTTTAATCTCTTTTCCAGTTTCAAAAGAAATGTCAGAAATACACTGGCTACTACATGTATACTTGTGATGGTTTTGGAGTTCCCTGCTCCCCCCCCCCCACACACACTTTGTAAAATCACCCAGACTAGACTCAGCTGGCTGGAAGTTAAGGAATGAAGCTCTAGTTACAGCTTAGCACAATTTACAAGCAGATATATACACTATATACAGGAATATTTACAGAAATATACAAGTTAAAGGTAATACAGAAACACAACACACCTCCCAGAAATCAGAGTCCCCAGGAGGGGCTCTCAACCACCCTTCCACCTTCTCCCCACCCTTATACCTTACCCCAGGGTTTGGTTTACACGCAAGGTGAGTTTGGAGGATCAGCCAGGGGGGTTAGAAGGAAAGTGGTTAGTGAGGTTACTTGGCAGAGAGGAAAAAGCAAGAAGCTAGAAAGCCCGAGACTCTGCAAGCCTGAGTATCTTATCTCTGTTTATGTTCTTATTCTTAAACATCTCAGCAAGCCTATGAGTGAAGTAGACAGCACCACTGTTTTCTTTTCTCAGCCTGTAATATAATTTTCTCCTTTAAAGTATTCCAATTAGCCTCAAACCAGCACAATACTTCTTTTAGTTTTGCCATGTTTCTTTTATTCCTGCATGGTCTTCTGCGGAAGTTCTAAATTGTTGCCTTCTGCCTGAATTCTTGAAAAACCTTCCTGAAAAGCAAAAATATGTGGTATTGTATTGACTATTGCAACCAGCAGGTGGCCATTTGTATATTAACATAATATTTTTATGTTATGCAATTAAATATATGTGAATTAAGTAAGTGTAATTTTTTATACCTATCACTATATCAGTTATTTGATCTAGTGGCTAATATGATGAGAAATAACCCTTACCTGTCATGGTCAAGGGAGCAAAGTACAGTGTTTGGGATCTCTGGGCTTTAATTTTGAATTTAAAGCCTGCCACCACAAATTCTGCCAGTTTGACAAGAAAAGGTTTTCTCTTTGAATGTTTTAAAGGAATNAAAAAAAAAGATTAATTTCTAAGACTGTTAAGAGAGGAAAAGAGAAACAAATTCAAAATGGGTGGCCAACTTTTCTGTAAATTTTGAGACAGCTATTATGATGCTATTAATAGATACAATAAATAATCATTACTGATTTAGTTAAGAGAAGTGTGATAAGCCAGTGCTTGTCATAACTACTGTTGTGGATGGAGTAGAATTATATGCTTTGAAATTCTTAAGTTTTCTGACTATGTAGAAATTTCAAAAATACTTTTCAGAAAAACAGCTTATTCTGAACTAATGTTGTATAGAAAAGTGATTATGTTTCCTTACATTTTTAATACAGATAACTGTTTAAAAAAAACCCCCACTTTTTGAAAAAGCACACTGCTGTCTCACGTACAACATGGTTTCCTGACATTAAGAACACCTGGGTAGAAGAGCTCCAGAGTGGGGTGAAATGGGACCCTTGGGCCGCGAGCAGAGGGGAGCTCAGGGGAGGTTGTGCAGGAACAGTGCTGTCTCTGAGTGCTCTCAGGGACGTGGCAGTTTTGCAGTGTAATTGAAAATCAGATGATTTACCAACATGAACAATGTCTGCAGGCTGTTATGTCTGGTGTATATTGAGTAGTAAGGCACAGCACAAAAACCTGCTTATATAAACTCGTGAGTGTGGATAATACAGTATTTTAAAAGAAGTTTAGCCTGGTTAGTGACCTTTTGTGTCACTTTTTGGATTAGCCTTCACCTCACAGAATTTACAGATTTTCTGTAGGGTTGTGTTACTCCAGAATTTTCTGCATTTTCCTCGAAAACAGCAAGACAACAGTCAGAAACAGGACACTTGCCTTGAAATGTGACTCATCACACTTGAGTTCACCCATTTAATTAAGTCTATTCATTCATATTCTTTCTTCAGTCAGTGGAATGGAACGGGCTTGACTCGTCCTGACATCTTGAAGGGATATCCTGAGATAAGAATTACCTTCTTAAAATCCCTTTCTTTCAGATGACTAAAAATAACCCCATACTGTTGTTTCTTAAAGCCAGATAATGTAAATTGTACCTTAGGTAAACCATATACACAGTTACATTACACAGCAGCTCTTAGATAAAGGCTGCACTATAGTACATATACTAAAGAAATACTGCTATATGACCAAATCCTTTTACTACTTCTTAATTAACGTGAGATAAAAGGGTAAAACTGCCAATTTATCTTGACAATTTTTCATGGAATTTATGCATGAATGTATGCTTATACAAGGCATAGTAACTGAGAGTCATTCTACATTTATATAGTGGATTTAATTAAAAGTTACTATCTAATTTAATTAACATGTCAATTAAAAAAACCAAGTAGATCAAACTCACATCAGTTTTGAAATAGTGTCTTCAAACCAGTCAAATGCAATCTTCAAATATTATTGATCAATGCAAGCACTGGGTTTTTGAGGTTATTTTTATTCCAGAAAAATATAGAACAAGAAGTTAATTGTTGTACCATAATAATATCATTTTTGTTATGGCTAAACTTCATGCAACAAAAGTATCTTGACTCTCAATACAATAGTTTACCAGAAGATGGGATTCAGCTTCAATTAAAATAGATGTGATAATGTGATAAGAGCTAATTGTCTAAGTTCCCATTGGAGCTGCCAGTGGGGATGTAAAAGTTTATTCACTTGCCTAAACACACATATTTATCTAGTCCTATATCTAGGGCATCTTCATGGTTCTGGCAGATATGACATAAGATATACACACCCATGCCATCCTCAAGTGTCAGCTGGAAGCTGAGTGGGACAGTCTTCACATCTCCACTGGCACTACATCCCTTCATTGAAGCAAATGATTCGAGTACCTCACAATAGGCTCAATGTAATCTAACATCTACTTTGTTTCATCCTGCCATAGACAGATCTATTCTATGCACTGCTTACTGTGTTGAGTGGATTTTTCACTGTCTACTGTGGGAACTTAGACAAACAGTCCTTATACATGCAACTGCATCTGGAGATGAATCACAGCATAAGTTTCTTATCATGCATACACTGACAATGTGGAAAAAAAATTCAAATTAAAATGAAGACGAGAATAAGGAATAACCAAGGCAGAAACATAGTAATGTAGAAACTATGTACACCGAAAACACCCCCAAAACTCCCCTTTGAAAAAGCAAAACAAAACAAACCCAACAAAAATCAAACAAAACTCAAACAAAACAAAACAACCCACTGAAACTCTATTTAAAATACAGCAATATATTCAGTTCTGTTCATTTTGCACTCTCCTCGTTCTTCTTGTCCCTTACTGTCCCTCTGTTTGTATCTCTTCCCTTGTTATTTCCTGCCTAGTAGCAGGTAATGTTTTTGTCTCCCTTAGAAATGTGTGACAGCAATGAGAAAGCCAGGGACAAAGACCTAATGCTTCCCAAGCTCCTGAGTGTCTACTGGGTCAACAGTCAGGATTTTTCATCAGGATCTGAATGAACCAGATTCAAATTTATATTTCATCTGGCTAAGTAAATGAAAGGAACTTCAAATGGTAATCTTGTTCTTTAGTCAGCCACTTTACTGCTTCAGGGATGATGATGGTCTTCTTATGATTCTGAGGTTTAAAACGCTGGATTATTGGTAAGGGTTTGCTGGCAAGCAGTGAAGATGCTGTCCTTGGTGCTGCAGGGTGGAGAAAGGACAGGATGTTGGTTTCAGTGGGATTGGGTGNCTGCACGTGCACACTGCAGGCTCGCATTGAGCTTTTCATCAACCCAGTGTCTCTAATTTCCTTTGATACTTTCTCTCCAAGTAGTTTCCCCACCAACACTGAAATGACAGTAAAAGGGCAATTCATAGGAGAGTGCAGTTTTATACTCGCCAAGGTCTAATTCCTTGGGAATATGAGGACTTGAAAGGGATTCTCTTCATGTGCCTTTTTGTTGCAGTCTTGGTGAAGATTATGCATTGATGCTTAGTGGTCATCCACAGTTGTATTTCACTGCACCTTAAAAATATACATGTACAACAAGCAGGCAAGCAGGCATCATTTGCTCAATGCATTCTGAAGGTAAAAATGTAAGGATATTGACTTGCTTATGCATTACCAAATGCAAAGAATATTTAGTTAACAACCTGCAATTCTTCACCAGTCAGACATTTAGTCTGTTGAAAATAACCCTTTGGCTATGTTTACTGCTTCTTAAAATTCTCATATCAGAAAAAAGAAAAGTTTTGAATATATTTACTTGCTTCTGTTGTCATAGAATGTATTTTTATTTAAGTTCTGCATTTATCAGATTTAGACCAGAATATATTATATATATTAAAGTAAAATCTCATGATGCATACCTACTTCAAATTTCAAACTCCATGAAAATAACTTCTGTAAGAATCATGCATTGTTGATAGATATAATCTGTATAATCTTCAAGTCTGATCATGCATAAAATGGGAACCTTAATGTTTTATTGGCTGGTGAGACATTTTGCTGCAGAAGAAATGAAGGGTTAGCTGTTTATGTTCATAGTTTATAGGAGCATCTGTGGTCCCAGAAGAATTCTTCTCAATGAGACTCATAACAATATTTTACACTTTTTAACCTGACTTTTCCTTTTTAATAGTTCTCTGCCTGGTTTCCTTCATCCACTGTTAAATTCTTACTGAGGTGATCTATTATTTTTCCTTAGTTGGGGATCATCTAGTCAGTTAAACTCCAAATATGAACCTAATGTTTGCAGATTTCACCATTAAGTGTGACATAAGTTCTTCTTTTATTGAAAGCAGCTGAAATTTTCTGTTATCAAGAATAAATTCGTGTTGAAAATTATAAAGTATTTTGAAATGAAATTGTTCTCTGTGTGCTAATACTTGTCATAAATTACAGAAATCACAGAAGCATGATGTTTGTTAGAAAATAACATTGTCTTTATACACAGAGATGTTTTTCAGTCGCAAAGTTATTAGAGATTGTGCTGGTTTAAGGCTAATTGGAATATTTTAATAGAGAAAATTATATTATAGGTTGTGAAAAGGAAACAATTGTGATGTCTACTTCACTCATAGGCTTGCTGACATGGATAAAACTAAGAACATAAACATTAGATAAGACAGTCGGTGTCTGTCGGGCACAGTGTCTGGGGCTGTCTAGCAGCTTCTGAACTTCTCCTCTCTGCTGATTAATTTCACTAACCACTTTTTCTTCTAATTCCTCCTCTGGCCAATCCTCAAAACCTTGGGGTAAGATATAGGGGTGGGGAGAAGGTGGAAGGGTGGTTGGGAGCCCCTCCTGGGGTCTCTGGTTTCTGGGAGGGGTGTTGTGTTTCTGTACTACCTTTACCTTGTATATTTCTGTAAATATTCCTGTATATAGTGTATATATCTGCTTGTATATTGTGCTGAGATGTAAATATAGCTTCATCTAAACTTCCAGCCGACTGAGTTTCTAGTCTGGGTCATTTTACAAAGTAGGTAACTCCCAAACCTACATCAGAGATTTAACTGATGTCTAACATTAAAATTATCAAAAGCTTCCTAGTGCAAGAACAGTAAATCAAATACTGTCTGGTTATCTCAGAGAGTCTTCATGACACTGTGATCTTTCTTTACTTTTACTGTTGCCAAGACTTGTAACAGATAGTTCAGGATCGCAAGACATACTCTAGGTTGTAACTACAATGAATATTACTTTTATTAAACCCCAATATTTCCATAAGATTCTCAAAACTGATGAAAACAATGACTGAGCATCAATTGAAAGAACATAAAATTAAGAGCAAGTCCCCTCAGCCTGCTGAAAGTTTCTATTCTTGTGCTTACTCATATAGATCAGATGACATAATTTATTTTCATAATTCAAATCCATACTGATGCACAAAAATAAGAAATGTTCTAGATTTCGTGGTTACCCACTAATATGCCTAATTTTAAGCATGGAAACAGTTCATTAAAGCAGAAAATATGCCAGTGGTTTAAGTTCTTTGGTAAAAAATATAAATGGAGCAAAAAATATAAATGGGAAAATACATCCTTGCATTACAAAGAGGCTTAATATCCAAGTTTAAAAGGATAAAGAGTAGGATTTACTGCTCTAGAGATGAATGAAGAATGGGATTTCTTTGCAAGTGAGACTTAGATAATATTGGGGGGACTTGGAGGTTGCACTGGTCTAGTTTATCTTTTCATTTCACTACCACAAAAGAAGTCTTAGTACAGAAAGATACACTGTGCTATCTTTTTGCAACTTTATGTGAACTCAGAGCAGAAGGAGGGGATGATTTAACTATAGAAAAACACAGAAAATTCACATAAATGTCTGAGGGATTAACTTTGTCAGTTCATTTAAAGTTTGGGGGGTTTTTGTTTTTGTTTGTTTGTTTGTTTGTTTTTAAAAGTAAACACCACTTTCTTCTCAAGAGTTTTTCCGTTATGTCTGAAAATCTCCTTATCTTACCAAACACATTATCAGGGTAGGGTAAGACAAACACATCTGCAGTTTCTACTTCTCCTATTGAGTGATTCTCCAGTGAGAACTTACCGACCTCCCATGTAGATGTCTACATAACAGGCACTTGAATTTAGGTGAATGAATGTGGAGCCAAATTCCACAATCTAGGACATATCAAATGATTTCAGTGTATTGTAGTTGTTCCTGACCTTGATCAACTGTAGCAGTATAATCACAATTGCACAGCTAATGAATTAGAATGCATTGAGCTCCAGATTTAGCATAGAATCATAGAATCATAAAATCATAGAAGGGTAAGGTTGGAAGGGACCTCAAAGACCATCTAGTTCCAACCTCCTGACATAGGCAGGGACACTTGTACAGGTCACTCAAGGCCTCGTCCAACCTGGTCTTGAACACCTCCAGGGAGGGAGCATCCACAACCTCCCTGGGCAACCTATGTCAGTGTCTCACCACTCTCCCTGTAAAGAACTTCCTCCTAACATCCAGTTTAAATCTCCCCTCTTCCAGTTTAAACCCATCTGGCATTGCTGCTTGCAGACATAGTACTATCTGTCCATGCTGTCTGCATCACACTGTGATCTTTGGTGTAATTATAGGATCACAGAACTGTAGTGGTTGAAAAAGACCTCAAAGATTGAGGCCAACCATTGACCCAACACCACCATGGCCATTAAACCACATCTCAAAGTGCCATGTCCATATGATTATTGAACACTTCCAAGGACTGTGACTCTACCACATCCCTGGATAACCTATTCCAATGCCCAACTACTCTTTCAGTAAATATTTTTTTCCTAATATCCAATCTAAATCTCCCCTTTCCCCATTTCCTCTTGCTGTATCACCTGAGAGTAGAAAGAAGAGACCAACCACCACCTCGCTACCATCTCCTTTCAAGTAGTTGTAGAAAAAAATGAGGTCTCGTTTCAGTCTTCTCTTCTGCAGAGTAAATAACTCCAGTTCCCTCAGCTGCTCCTTCTAAGAGTTGTTCTCTACATGCTTCACTATGCCTTAGGTTCTAAGGGTGCTGATGAATGACAGGGACTAGAGCACATGGGCTGGACTGGCTGAAGGACAGAGGAAATGGAACATATGTTCTGCATGAGGGAGTTCAATTTCATTCATTGTGCTGAGCTCTATGTTACACACCATTGCTCTTAACTTTGTTTATTAGTTTGTTGTTACTGCCAAGGCTGATTATTTCTCATTTGAAAAAATAAAACATTGAGGACCTTGATGGGTGAAAATACACATTGGTGGTCTAATAAATCACAGTTGAAGCTGAGGCATTCTACAGAGCTTGAGGAAGGGCAGAACTAGGCCAGACCATGCATTTTTTATAAACTCAGCTGCTGCTCGTGCCTCTTTGAGGACTAGGCACTTATGGAGCAAACATGAGTCATGCTAATGAACTGAACAAGAAAAAAAATAAATCCTTGCAGATGAAGAGTATTTCCAGCATCTCTTGTACATTTCTTTTTTCTCATTCTGTTCAAAGATATATTTTTCCTTAATGCAAACATTTAGACTGTCTGACTATACTGTCACTAGAGGCACTGTTGGATTATATAGAGTTTATGATATGATTCAGTAATGTAAGTGTTAAACCGGGAGGTGATACAAGAAGTCTAGTGCAAGAAATTTTCTTGTGCTGGATAGAGCTGTACCTTGCTGATAGGTGATTGCAAGTCTGCTTATGAACCAGCAAGTTACTTTCTGTCCAGTCATCTAGCTTTGGACCAAAATGGACTCTTTAATCTAGCAATATCTGCCTCTCTTTCTGATAGGACCTTTTTTCCTTTTAGTGCTTGTTTAATTTGAATGAGATTCACAGAAACATACATTGTAAAATAAGATCTATAAATTAATATAACAGAAGTTCACTTCTTCAAACTGCAGGAGTTATCTAGCTGTTCCTGAGGAGAGTATAATGTTTGGTGGCTGAATCACTCTTGTTTACCAGGATTGTGAACTGAAACAGTCAAGGCAGCATCTTTCAGTATTGCAGAGTATTCCATTGTTCTTTTGATAGCAACACATTTTGTGGAGACCACTGTGTTTCTTCTGGTAAATGCTTCTTCTGGCTTCCTTTAAGATCGTATTATGCTTCTGATTTATCCTGCAGAAGTGCAAAGTGAGGTCATTGTGCAGGCAGTTTCATAAGGACTACATTAACGTACATGTTCTCAAGCCAGAGCTGCTTACTCCACTCTGGTTTGTTTTGTGATTTGTGCACTTGCTGCTACCAAGTTCTTGCCAAGGCCCAGGACAGTAAAAAGATGAGACACTGTAAAAGCAATGATCAGAAACTTGGTACCTGTTCAACCAACTTCTAATCTGCATATAAGATTGTTTAACAGTAATGAATAGAAAGAGTGGGGTAATTCAGGCTGCTGAACTGAGGTGTTTAAACTGCCCTGTATTCCCTGTGTGGTCAATACAAAGAGAATATTATCATAGGTGCTATACTGTATCTGCAAAGATAGCAGCTTAACACTGAAATATCACTATGTAAAAAAACACATTTCCTTGGAATTACGATTCAGCCCAGTTATACAGTAAAAGATAATGTGTCACAAAGTATTACAGAGATAAGGCAGCAAAACTTTGTGAAATGCAAAGAGAAGAATAACCCCTTTTTTCTACCAAAGGTGATGAAAGATCTGCTATGGATAAGTAATGATGTGGGAGATCCCATGCTGGAGTAATTTTCTTTCTACTCTTCATTTATTATTCACATTGCAGCTGTAACTCTTACACCTTCTTCTTGCCTCCTTTGAATTTTAACCATAGGTATGGTGTTTTGCACACATTGGATACATTATTTTTGATCTTTTTATTCTACCTTAAACCCAGGTCTGCATGGCCCTGTAGGTTGCTTCTCTTCAGTCATGAACTATTTACCTGCTGTGATTTGTGTTTATATGCGTGGGATCTCTGTTGTGCTAGTACACTTGGAAGACATTGATGCATGTTTTGAGAACATAGTAAACACAACGTTTGTAGAAAGAAGCAGAGGACATTGACAAACATATAAAGCAAGATATATATATATATATATATATATATATATAAAGCAAGATAAGAGGACAGCTACAGGATGAAGTAGTCTCCAAGGCCAAGAATAGTACAGGCAACCATGCCAAAACTAGTAACTGCTGAGAGGGTGAGGAGGGAACGCTGCTTTTAGCTTAGCTTAAGAGATCAGTGGAGTGAACTTCAGTGAGAGTGATTTATTGATAATAAAATGAACTGTTGTAGTATATAAAGTTATAAATAAAAAAAGTATAAAAAAATATAAAGTATATAAAGTTTATAAAGTATATAAAATTATAAAGTATTTTAAAGTTTCTGTCACTAATGGAAGAAAAAGGAAGAAATGAGTTGAGGCTAAGCTGAGGCCTGAAATTAAATTTGTGCATGACTGTAGTAGTTTACATTACAGCTTATCTGAGGAAAATTCTAATTTTTGATACATCTTTATATACACAAACCTAGAGAAGAATTACATGACCTGCATTAGAATGTAGAGCTGATCCCACCAGATGCTGTGTATACTGCACAAGTTTTATGCTCTTTACATGGAGAAATAGACAGAAGGTAATACATATCTTTCACACTGCCACTGAAGGGCTATTTGATTTACAACATAAACTAATTTCTTTTTCCTGCCATAAATGCATCTACCTGCATACCAAGGAAAAGAAGCTTGATGACTGGTACACTGACATTTAAAAAGCCATTGGTTGAATCTGCGATCACATCATATGTTTACACAGACCTCAATGTTCTCTCATGGTACTAGTCAGACTGCAGAACAAGTATCTCCTGACAGTTACTAAAATTATCCCATGTTTTGAATATTGTACAGAAAATCTTGTGAGTACATTTTTCTAACACAAAGTGTGTTTAGTCAGTGTATATTCTGAAGTGCTAGCAATTAACATGTCAATGCATAGAAGAATTTTAAATAAGAAATATGTGCTGAAGCTTATCATTAAATAGATGACTTCAGTGAGACTTGTGCAAGTTGTTTATTTCCATTGTAAGTACCAGAGAACAGTATATTTGGTCTAAACTAATAATGTCATTGAATTTAGCTTCAAATATGGTTTTGTGTTTAATAATTTCAAACAAAACATACAATCAGTTCACTTGTTCATTGAACTTAGGCAGATACTCTTTATCATATGAACAATTGGACTTTTCAGTTATGATATACACTGCTGGAATACTATTTTTTGGCTTTATGAGATTTCTGAACAGTATGCAACCATTCAGAATACAAACTGCATGTAGAAGTATTATCATTGTGAGCAATGATGATAAATTATTCATGACATCAGCAGTATTTTCATGTTCAATAGGCGTACATCTGAGTAGTACACTGATGAAAATAGTCCCTTTATTTGAACTTTGTTCATGATCATGATTAAGTCATACAGCTGTTTTAACATATATTTTTTAATGGAACTTATTTTTTTCTATTTCTTATTAAAGTCTGATACATATATATTATGGAAGTGTCAACAGCAGTACCCTAGATAAGATCACCTTGAAATCTGCAATTGAATTATGATAAGTTTTCTTACTTGTAACTTAATTTCATAACTTTCGGATTTGTTTATTTAACAGTTCCTTAAGAAATCTATGAAATTTCAAACAAAAATGTATGTTAATTCCTACCAATTTTTAATTTCACTTTTCTTTCTCTTCCCTGTTACCTTCCTGTGCCTATAAGCAACTTTCTGATAACAAGTTGGAGACTAGAACTATATAATGTGAGCACATGCAAAGCTAGACGCCCATCTCTAATCATTCTAGAGTTATCATAGAATCAATGAATCAATCAGGTTGGAAGAGACCTCCAAGATCATCCAGTCCAACCTACCACCCAGCCCTATCCAATTAACTAGACCATGGCACTAAGTATCACAGTATCACAGTATAAGCAAGGTTGGAAGACACCTCAAAGATCATCAAGTCCAACCCATTACCACAGACCTCGAGACTAGACCATGGCACCAAGTGCCACATCCAAACCCTCATCCAGTCTTTTCTTGAACACCTTATATCAAGATTAGCCTTTGGTGCATGTCAAGATCAGTTAATGTAAGAATTATGTTTCAGGAAAAAAAGAGAATGTTTCTAAAAAGCTTCTTGTTCCTTGCTTTCCATCAAAATCTAACTTTTCAGCTGATTTCCTGTGCAATCATACTACTGTGAATGTTTCTCTGTGTTTCCCACCTAATAAATTCTGAATGTACTTAGCAACTTCAAACCCTTTTGAGAGAGAAGAGGATGGTGGGGAAGGGGGCATGATTTCTCAAATATAATTAAAATCCCTGAAATTTCACCAACACTGGTAGCTGGGAAAAGGAAAAGAAACCAGATTAGTATTCCCGCTGAAGCGAGGTGCAGTCTGAGCCCACACTTCTTTACGTATTGAGAGAATCCATGCAGCTAAGTATCATTATAAGTTATGGAAGAAATCTTCATCTAGAGTTTTTTGCTTTGACAGAAAGTCAGTCAAACTTAAGACACAAATTGGTAGGAAATAAAGGTGTTCATAGAGCTGCTTGTCAGTAAAGGAAAGATTGCTCTCCTCACTTTTTCATTTTACAGTGTTGAAATCTTTATTTCTACACCCAGCTCTTTTTGAGGCAATGGAGAGAAGTGACTTTCAGGAAGTGATTTATTTTGGAGCATAAACTGTGTGCCCAGGAATGGGGTTTAGCTCATGAACAGCAGGGTGGAAGATAGGTGTACTCTGACAAACTGTGATGGGGGTGAGATTATGAGAGAAAGGAGAAAGGGGTTTGAGAATGGAACAAGTTCATCCAAGTAGAGGTGATTGAAAGAGGGAAAGAACTAGTGACATGCTTGGCTATGCTTTTTGTAATTTAACTTGGAGAGAAAAAAAAAACAAAACCAAAAAAACCCAAGAAATTGCCTTAAATCAATTTCTATGTTTATTCCAGGTGAGAGACGATATAAAATCCATATAGAGTTACTTGTAATAAGTAAGATGTATTTGGACTCTCACACATGTATTGTCATGTTTTGGTAAAAAAAATTTGTTAAGAAATTCCTGCTTTTTGCAGCTTCATATAGTTGTTACATCAAGTACCAAGTTTCCAGTTAATTACAGCATGCTTCATGTGATTAAACAGTCTCTATAGTTTCTGAACAAGAATCTTATTCAAACATTCTTGAAATTAGAAAGTGTTTTTCCAATTAAATAGTCTACTTTGGCAATTATCAGAATTAGTCACAAAGTGCTGAATTGAGAAAATTTGCTCTAATCATTGCTTTGAAAAACAATTTGCAAGAGATCCAAACACAAAGGTAACTAAAATGGCATGAAGCCTAAGAAATTCAGAGAATGCAGTCAGTCTGAAGCTCATATATATTTGCCATGTGAACCCTATCTAACAAGCCTTCTTAAGAGAATATATTAATTCTCATTAGCTTGAGTTTACTTTATCCCATGCTTCATGTTTGCTTGCCAAAGCATAGAATCATAGAGTCATAGAATGGTAAAGTTGGAAGGGAGCTCAAGGATCATCTAGTTCCAACCCCCTGCCATAGGCAGGGACACCTCCCACTAGTACAGGTCACTCAAGGCCTCGTCCAACCTGGTCTTGAACACCTCCAGGAAGGGAGCATCCACAACCTCCCTGGGCAACCTGTTCCAGTGCCTCACCACCCTCACTGTAAAGAACTTCCTCCTAACATCCAGTCTAAATCTCCCCTCTGCCAGACATTTGGAATTACATCTGAATCATAGTTTTAGATGACATTTCATTTTCTGAAATAATCTGATATTTTTGATAGAATTCTTTCTCTGTTACTAAGGTGTCAAACAAGACTATCCTGGTGTCTTCCAATGTGACTAGAAGAAAGGAGGATTTAATGTTTGCATTATTTTCATTATAATATGTTTGAAATTAGAACTCCTCATAGGAAGTGGTGCTTTTTATATAATAGTAAACAGATTGTAATTTTCATGTGTATGCTAGACATTATTTGTCACACACAAATAACAAAGCTGTTAGTATTTACTATATTATTTGCCTTTTTTCTTTTTTTAATTGAGAACTTAAAGAAATATTATCTTTCTGGCTATATTTTCACTAAATAATATTACATTAATTTATACAACACTAATAAACCTCTCAAATAATAATTTCCTAGTTAATACTTGTGTTACAAATGATGCAAAATTAATACTCTATACTAATGTTGATATCCAGGCAAAGATTGTTAATAACTATGAAAATTGTTTATTAACATTAAATCTCCCCCGAAAACTTATTTACAAGGTTCAAAACACATGGTTTGGAAATTTATACACACAGGGAACAGGCAAAACTGGAACACTTCAAGAAGTAACTAGCAAATGCAACTATTATACTGGAAAAGAAGTTCTTGCAGGCAATATACCACTTGCAGTTAATTGTCCCGCTTACCCACTAGATGGATGCAAGAAGCCCCTTCCTGTTTATAGAGTCATAGAGTCATAGAATGGTAAGGTTGGAAGGGACCTCAAGGATCATCTAGTTCCAATCCCCTGCCATAGGCAGGGACACCTCCCACTAGCACAGGT
>WBNM01017775.1:0-14617 GCA_013399055.1 Ramphastos sulfuratus | reverse complement strand
GGGAGGTGGTGGAGTCACCGTCCCTGGAGGTGTTCAAGGCACGTTTGGACATGGCACTTGGTGCCATGGTCTAGTCTTGAGGTCTGTGGTAATGGGTTGGACTTGATGATCTTTGAGGTCTCTTCCAACCTTACTTATACTGTGCTACATAGTCTATTAGTAGTCATATGAATCTGTCAAGTGGAACTGGCAGACCAACTATGCTCTTACAACAAAGATCTATGCTCTTTTGTTTAGATAACCACAGTTTTGGAAGGCCAAGGAAAGGCTCATTGCTCATTCTGTACATAAATGAGTTGTGGCTTCGACAAATCACCTTTAGGAAGATATTCTAGACTGTGGGATGCAAAATCTAACACCTTTATATTTTCTCACTCAAAATCTGCTTTTCCCTTTCTCAGGTTCATTCCTTGCAGAGACTCTATGGGAAATCCTGGCATAGACTCAAAACAGAATATAGTGCGAAATTATTATAATTTTAGCAATCAGAAGAAAATAAGATTGTAGGTTTTGTTCTGTGATTTAAATTCCCCAGTAACTCCTATGTATAGTAACTAGCAGGTAACCACACTATAATTTTTATGTAATTTCAGACTATATGAAATTCATAGCAACTTAACATTGAATTAATGATCACTTTCCGTTTTAGCCACCTGTTTTCTAAACTACAACAGGTGTGTGAGTTTGAAGGGGTGATGAGCATGCGATAAACATTTAAAATATTTTCTTTAAGGTGTTTGCAATGTACATACTTTTCTTTCAGGTGAACTGGTTCAGTAACTCAAAGACTTGGAATAATGGAAAGTTTGACACATCCAAAATGGCAGGAGACTCATAAGGCAATCTGCATTGAAAGAAAGGGAAAGGAGAAATAGGATGACAGGGAACTGGCCACAGATAAAATAGGAGCAGAAAAATTGACCAAGAGGAAAATTCCTAGTGGATTTCAGAGTAAGGCAGACAACAAATGAAAAATATTTCCTTTCAGTTTCCATTCATTTTCAGAGCCAAAATAAAATGGGAATGAATAGGCAGAGCTAATAAAAACGGCATTATTTTCCCATGAATTCTAGGGTTTTCCTTTTTTAACAACTAGGACGAAAAGTCAAAATAAAGTGTTAAAAATGTTTCTCCAAAGGCGAATCTGATAACAAATAATCACAATGAAAATGAGCTACGTGTCTAAGAGCATCATTAAAATGATTTATAGATCATTGTGGAGAAATCTGAGAAAGTAGGGAGGACTTAGAAAAGTATAATATTCACAAGCAAGTCTTACATTTATAAAGGTAATTCTTTTCCTCTCTCCTTTTCCTCCCTCAAAAGAATTTAACCCTGCTTTGTGATCCTAGCTGAGGTATAGAAAAAGACACTGGTTATGGAGCTTTACTACATTAGACTATAACTTATGTAGCCCTGTATCTCTTTTGTTAACTAGCTGCGTTTTGTGTTTCATCAAAATAAAATTGTCTTATCTTCCATGAAAAATCCACTCTTCTAGAGTTCAGTTCATGAGGGTTATGATACATTCATTTAATCCTAAAGGGGGCCTGCAGGAAGGCTGGGGAGGGATTATTTACAAGGTCTTGTAATGACAGGACAAGGGGCAATGGGTTTAAACTGGCAGAGGGAAGATTGAAACTGGATGTTAGGAGGAAGTTCTTTCCAGTGAGGGTGGTGAGACACTGGCACAGGTTGCCCAGGGAGGTTGTGGCTGCTCCCTCCCTGGAGGGGTTCAAAGCCAGGTTGGACAAGGCCTTGAGTGAGCTGTACTAGTGGGAGGTGTCCCTGCCTATGGCAGGGGGTTGGAACTAGATGATCCTTGAGGTCCCTTCCCACCTTACCATTCTATGATTCTATGACTATGATACATGAATATTGTGTTTATACACTTTTATTGAAAAGAAACATAAATTATTTACTTTGCAAATTGAATTAGGACACTTCTCTAAAAGGCGTCAATTTCCTTTTATTGGAGAATAACTTTATGTATCTTAAGTATACCCACACTGGAAACTCTTTATTTTAAGACTGCTTTCACAGACATTTAGATGTTTTTAAAATGAGCTTATGATTATCAGACTTCCAAAGGAAATCACAGCATACAATGAGAGACTGTCCAAGAATGGGAAGAATTACCTCTTGTCTGTATTTGGCCAAATGTTATCTGATGACATGCTAATCTTTAGGTGTGCAGATGACACCTTCTTACAGTGTTGAATAACAAAGGGAAAAGTGCAAGAGTGAGAATCACAGAATGTTTGGAAGGGACCTCTGCCCTCAAGTAGGACCACTTAGAGCCCATTGACTAGAGATTTTATGTATCTTCAAGGCTGGAGACTCAAAAATCTCTCTTGGCAACTTGTGCCAGAGCTCAGCTGCCATCACAGTAATGAAGTATTTCCTCATGTTCAGAGCAAACCTTCTGTGTTTCAGTTTGTGATCGTTGCCTATGTTACTGGGCATTACTGAGAAGTGCCTGGCACCATCTTCTTTACACCATTCCTTCAGCCATTTATACCCATTGATAAGGTCCCACCTTCCTGAGCCTACTCTTCTGCAGGCTAAACAGTCCCAGTTCTCTCAGCCTTTCCTCAGATGAGAGGTGCTACAGTCCCTTAATTGTCCTTCTGGCCCATCATTGGAGTCTCTCCAGTACATCCATCTCTCCTGTACTGGGGCACCCAGAACTAGACTCAGCACTCCAGGTGTGGCCTCACCAACTAGAGGGCAAGGATCACCTCTGTTGACCTAATGGGAACATCTCTCCTGATGCAGCCCAATACTCACAAGTATTCGTTGTTGCAAAAGCACATTCCTGGCTCTTGTGTCCATCATGAACCATGAACTCCAAGTTCACTATGACTTCCAACTTATTTTCAGAAAAGTTGAGGCTATACTTTCTATAGAGCTTGCAGTAGAAAATTGATATGAACTGAGAAAAGCTAAATTTTAAGGCTGATGCAAGCTCCACCAGTTGAGTTTAAATTGTGCATTAAGTTGAAAATACAAGTAGGAGTAGAGTTATCTTTAACTCCTTTTTAACTCTTACTCCTGTCTATCACCAGGCTTACTTTGCTGCCAGCATTTTGATCTTGGTATTTTTCCAGTGAGAAACCACTCTGAAAGACTCAGATTTGCTTGGAGGTCTGGTTTTGTATGGATCTCCATGAGGATGCACAGGTTCTGTACGTTACGAATGTCAAGGGAAGCAGTACCTGTAGATGTGGGTTTTGTGAGTGAGAACTTCTCATACATCATGTCCCAAATAAGGCAAAACAGGACACTGAACTTGGGTCTCATACATCCTGAGACCTGCTGGCTCTTGAAGCATCACAAAGTAGAGCTGCAAGGTACCGCAGGAAATCAGTTTGTCCAGGAAAACTCATCTCAGACCCCAATAACCTCTTCATTACTATTTAGAAAGTAATACTGGATAAATTTATAACCTTAGAAAACTGTAATATTCACATCTCTAGGTAATATTTTAAAATTATTTTTTATTTCCAGAATAATCATACACTAATTTCCTTTTCTTGAAAGTAAATAGAGGGCCAGAAAGCCTCCAGTGAGACAGGATCAGAAATTACTAGCTCATTATCAGTGAAAAGCTTCACTTTCCTTGCTGGATTTGCGCCCCTGTTTGACTTCTGATACAGAATTTACACTTACCTTCACAGAGTTTCATGTTGTTAATTTCAAGTTCTCATTTTAGTTTAATAACATGCTGAATTCTGTTCTCCACAGAACCTGACATCTCTCCTGTACAGGGACAATTTGCAAGCTTTTCACTACCGGACTGCTGAAGCTATTAAAAAGTAAAACTTTGTTCAAGACAAATCCCAGGGGCTCTCACTTGAAGTGTTCTCACTATCTCACACTGAACTAGCATTGGCTTGTTGTGTACAATTAGGCTGAGTGATTTAATTTAGGTTACAATTTTATGTGCAAGCTTTTAGTATGAAGAGTAGGAAGGAAATGCGGAGTGACTTCTAGATTCTGTCATCCACCCCTTCCTTGAATCTGGTCTTACTTCCTTTCTGCAGAGGTGAAAAGTCTCTGAGCTCTCTGTGGACAGTCGGAATGAACCTTCTGTATCAGACAAGGCATGTGCATATCCCTGTCTGCTGAGGGCAGCAAGAGAAGGAAAGGTTTCCCAGTGCAGGATACAAAAATGTGACTGTTCTGTCAAAGATATTAATTAACATTTCTTATGAAGTTTTAGCACAAGAAAGATTTTTATGACTTCCCTACTCTGCTGATCCTTCTTCCTGGACAGGAGCAACTGGATGACATCATGGGTTTTGACTCCAAGCAGGATGAAGAAAGGGAAAGTTGCTGGAAATAATTTTCACATTGTTTACAATGACTTTGATGTAACTGAAGAAAACACATGTACCTAAAAATTGTGTTGTATGTGGCCTGGAAAGAGAACTGTATCTTCTTTTGGGAGAGAGCAACGAGTAGTGTAATAGCATAATATAGTAGCCTTCCAGTATCTGAAGGGGGCCTACAGGAAGGCTGGGGAGGAACTATTTACAAGGTCTTGCAATGACAGGACTAGGGGCAATGGGTTTAAACTGGCAGAGGGAAGATTTAGACTGGATGTTAGGAGGAAGTTCTTTCCAGTGAGGGTGGTGAGGCACTGGCACAGGTTGCCCAGGGAGGTTGTGGCTGCTCCCTCCCTGGAGGTGTTCAAGGCCAGGTTGGATGAGGCCTTGAGTAACCTGAGCTAGTGGGAGGTGTCCCTGCCTATGGCAGGGGCTTGGAACTAGATAATCCTTGAGGTCTCCTTCCAACCTTACCATTCTATGATTCTATGATTTTATAATAGGACACTGAACTGACTCAAGTAATTGATTAACTCTGCAGTAACTAATACTTACTGATTGAACCTTATCTCTGCTCTCTCTGGTACACAAATTCCACACTGAATTTGATCCAATTATATTAGTATTCAGGCCAGTGAGCCTGAAATTCAGGCCTCGAGTTGAGGGGTAGTTGTCCATGCAACAAGAATAACAGCTTCACAATTCATCCCTATACAAGCATCCACACTAAATGAAATGAGGCCCAGACAGTCTGTGTCTGGTTCTGGCTGCGTGTTTGACTGGCTCTGCAATAGTGGGGGTATGATCACAGTTTCTCCATCTTTGTATGTGACCCTCTGTAATTAATCCATTTTCCTGCACAGACCTCCTCCAAGCTGGAGCTAGCTTTTCTGTTCTCTTTTCAATGGTTGAGTAGCCCTTGAATCTTTTTGGATTCTTCCCTCTCCTTGCCAATCTTCGCAAATGAGCTCATTGCCATTCTGTGCTGAGCTGCTCTACTTTCTCCAGGGAGGTTTGTTAGGTTGCGTTAGTATAGATTAAGATCTGCACTGCTCTCACTTCTTCCAGTACCAGATCTTTGTTTGCTAGCCTTGAGGTCAATAAAAATCTGTCAAACAGCCAATTTTCTTGTGAGAGTTGCAGCAATCTCCAGTTCACCAGCCTGTCACGTAGATACAGCTGCAGGGAACATTCATTAGATATACTGAAGGATGTAGGAGAGGAGGATTTTTTAGACGTCCTGTTTTATTCCTACAACTATTATTGGTTTTGCTTTTTGGTCCTATTCAGGCACTCTAAGTGAGATTAGAGAAGGACAGAAATCAGATTTGCTGAAAGAAGTAAGGAAGCTGTTTGCTAGTCATCAAATGAATGTCTTTATTTATTTATTTTCTGAAATAATCACAAGAGGTGCTTTAGCTCTGCTGTTTTACAGTATTATCATCTTGGTCATAGTTTAGTGACTGAATTCAACCCTGAAGTAACAAGTCACTCAAAAGAAAGGATCTGACAAGTCACTCTGCAAAAGAAATAACACTTATATGCAGAATATTTATGCATGTTCATGTGACCAAAAAAAAACCCAAACAAGCAAACAAACAAACAAAATCTTCTGAATTAAGCTCACGTATTTCAGGAAATTATCCTTTTACCACTTGAACACAGTCAGCTCTTCTGTCTTCACTCTCCTCCTTTTCTCCCAGGCTCAAAAACCATCTTAACAGAATGCTTTTGAAGCCAGAGGGGCAATAATAATGTCTGTTATCAAAATGGCAGTAGAGGACTTCATGACATGTCCTAAATCCTACAGAGATGGAGGAGAAAGCCTCTGAAGTAATGTTTGGAAATTGTCTTTCTGGGGCAGATCTTGCAGGCTTTACTGAGTCATGGACACAGGTTCTCCAGTTTCTCCAGAAGGATGTCAAGGAGACAGGAATGAGATGATCTGTCAGCCCTGACATTCTTGCCCTCTCTACATTTCTAGTCTTGCTTTCCTCCTGTTCTTGATTTGTCTCTGTTTCTACTTGTGTGTCAAATGGACTCACTTTGATAGTGGATCAAGAATGGCCATAAAGTAGGCACTATGGACCAATTTGTTCCTCTCTAAATAATCCCACCATTTTCTATGGAGTGTCTGAGTTTTATAAATTTCCTAATTACTCTGCAAACTTTAGAGGTCAGGGCTGACTGGTTTTGTATCTCTGGTGACTCTCATTCCTAGTAAAATTCCTTTGTCAGTAACTTGAACCAGTGGACGTTAAAGATGAAAGCATGTCCAATCAGCTGGTCACAGCTCTGCTTCCTTCAGTCAGGTTTTATCAAAGCAATAACAAAAGAAACGTGAATCATCCAAAGTTTAAAGTAATGTCACAGTTGCAGACAGAAAGAGCAGACTGCAGTGAGCCATTGAAAAGTTTAACTCTCATTTTATACAAATGGCTTTGTCCCCTGAGAAAGTAGGGACCATACTTAACTCCTCTAGAGGTGCCTTCTAGCTGTAGCTTCCTAAAGAGAGGAGCTATTCAACCACCTGAGCTTACTGAATGATGTCCTCCTTTGACCTATGAAATGGGCATCTCTTCATTAGTGCTTTGATCAGCAAAGGCAGAGGGGAACAGACTCAAGGAAACTTCCTAAGGGCTCTTAACAAGCAAGGCTAAAAGGCACAACTAATATACCCACACATAATAAGCAGATCTTACTTCATGGAAGAGAATACATGAAATACTGCACTTCAGAGAACATTGCCATACTTTGAAGAGTTTTACTGAAATCTTGGCTGAACTTGACAAAACAAAGTATGTAAGAAGGGTCATTGGTACTGCGATCGTTTCTCATCTCAGTTCTTGTGATTTTAGTATCATAACAAATATTTGAGTGTGATCGCAGCAGTAGTTCTTTACAGTTCCTCGGTGTCATACAGTAATGATTTTAAGTTTCAGAAAACTCCCTTCTTTTCACATGTGTAAGACCTACAAATAAGGCAAAGTAGGACTTGGCCAGCTCCACATAATTTCCAGGTTTCTGTCTCTGCTGCCTGTAATCTGTCTGTTTTCTGAATTTTTTTTTCTGTGGTGAGAAAGAAATATCTCCTTTGATAGAATGGCAAAGTTTTAACACTCTTGCAGCTGCATGGGGTTTATTTCCAACAGTTCATCAATGTTCAAGTGTGTTAAACCTTGTGAGAGTTATGGAAGACAAATACTAGCTCTATGTGACTGCAAATTAACAGGGAAACAATTTAATGGGTTTCAGCTACAGATTAAGTTATAAAGTGACACACCAGATTTACACACCTAATCTGAAATGAGACACACTTGATGATCTGTTCTAATGATGCATCATTTGCAAGAACTGTTATTTTACCTGTACAGCTGCATGTTCTCTGAGGGGTAAAAAAAACCCCAAACAAAATGGCCAAGTATGCTAGATTCAGAAACAAACTGAACTGGAAGAGATGCTCTGGAATCAGTGAAATTATGCTAGCTTTGACTTCTCATCTCTTACATAGACCAGAAGCAGAAATGTTAACTTGAATGTTATATTCTTAGGCATTGCCATATGCCCAGTACACTACTATATGCATATTTGTGGATTAGAATGTGTAGCATAACTTAAATTTCCTTTCATAAATTGCTTGGAAAACAAACTATTGTACCCTTATTAATCTTTCCTTTCTTTTATTGTTGTTTCAGGTTAGGTTTCCCTATGATGATTGTCTCCTGCACCATCGGGATGTGCTATCTTCTTGTTGCTCATGTTGTAATAGGTTGGAATTCATAGTAATTTATACTTTCAAGACTCAAAGAAGATTTCTCTTTCATTTAGTCTATATATCAGAGTGCTAAGAAGACATGTCAAAAGAAAACGAAGTGTAAAACCTCAATATGTGATATCAATCAAAATTATTATCAGCATTAGATTGGGTCATTCTTAACCTTCTGTTTTGCAAAAAAATTACAGAACTAGAAATTAAAACAATTCATATACTTAATTAGGAATACAATTATTGTGCAGATGAAAAGACACCATCACAAGGGAATACGTTGTGCCTGGAAGTTTGTGTTGACACAGTCTGAGTACATTTAGAGATAAAAAATTGTTCATAATTGCAGAAGCTAAGTAATGTCTCTTTAGGCCTCCATTTGTCTTTGTCTATGTATTTAGCTATTTGTATTAAAGTAACTAATATTCAAGTTGTAATAATAGACAGTTAAGCAGAAAGTCTGTACACTATGAAGGATGCATCATTATCTACCTTAGAAAATAAACACATTTCCTGAAAATGGTCTGTGGAATGAGTTACCATTTTTTAATCGAATTGCATTCTATTGAGACTTTAATTTTAAAGCTCTTAAGCAGTATTAAGCTACTTTTATTTATTTATTTATCCTTAAAATCAACAAATGCCTCTCTTTTTACAAAAGTATGCATATAAAATGTGATGAAGCGCTGAACAACTTCCACTTAATTATCAATTGGACACCCACAAGTCCATGGGACCGGATGGGATCCATCCTAGGGTGCTGAGAGAGCTGGCAGATGAGCTGGCCAAGCCACTCTCCATCATTTTCCACCAGTCCTGGCTCACCGGAGAGGTCCCAGACGACTGGAAACTGGCCAATGTGATCCCCATCCACAAGAAGGGTCGGATGGAGGAACCTGGGAACTACAGGCCTGTCAGCCTGACCTCAGTGCCAGGGAAAGTGATGGAGCAGATTATCTTAGGGCCAATAACTGCGCACCTGAGGGATGGCCAAGGGCTCAGGCCCAGCCAACATGGATTTAGGAAGGGCAGATCCTGCCTCTCCAACCTGATCTCCTTCTATGATCAGGTGACCCGCCTGGTGGATGTGGGGAGGCCTGTGGATGTGGTCTACCTGGACTTCAGCAAGGCCTTTGACACTGTCCCCCACAGCAAACTGCTGGCTAAGCTGTCAGCTCGTGGCTTGGATGGCAACACTCTGTGCTGGGTTAGGAACTGGCTGGAGGGCCGAGCCCAGAGAGTGGTGGTGAATGGTGCCACATCCAGCTGGAGGCCTGTCACTAGCGGTGTCCCCCAGGGATCAGTACTGGGCCCCATCCTCTTTAACATCTTCATTGATGATCTGGATGAGGGCATTGAGACAGTCATCAGCAAGTTTGCAGATGACACCAAGCTGGGGGCAGATGTTGGTGGGTTGGAGGGCAGAAGGGCTCTGCAGCAGGACCTCGAGCGCCTGGACAGATGGGCAGAGTCCAAGGGGATGGCTTTCAACAAATCCAAGTGCCGGGGGCTGCACTTTGGCCACAACAACCCCATGCAGAGCTACAGGCTGGGGTCGGAGTGGCTGGAGAGCAGCCAAACAGAAAGGGATCTGGGGGTGCTGATTGACACCCGCCTAAACATGAGCCAGCAGTGTGCCCAGGTGGCCAAGAAGGCCAATGGCATCCTGGCCTGCATCAGGAATAGTGTGGCCAGCAGGAGCAGGGAGGTCATTCTCCCCCTGTACTCTGCACTGGTTAGGCCACACCTTGAGTACTGTGTCCAGTTCTGGGCCCCTCAATTTAAGAAGGACATTGAGGTGCTTGAGCGTGTCCAGAGAAGGGCAATGAGGCTGGTGAGAAGCCTCGAGCACAAGCCCTATGAGGAGAGGCTGAGGGAGCTGGGATTGTTTAGCCTGGTGAAGAGGAGGCTCAGGGGAGACCTTATTGCTGTCTACAACTACCTGAAGGGTGGTTGTGGCCAGCAGGAGGTTGCTTTCTTCTCTCAGGCAACCAGCACCAGAACAAGAGGACACAGTCTCAAGCTGTGCCAGGGGAAGTTTAGGCTCGAGGTGAGGAGAAAGTTCTTCACCGAGAGAGTCATTCGCTACTGGAATGGGCTGCCCAGGGAGGTGGTGGAGTCACCGTCCCTGGAGGTGTTCAAGGCACGTTTGGATGTGGCACTTGGTGCCATGGTCTAGTCTTGAGGTCTGTGGTAATGGGTTGGACTTGATGATCTTTGAGGTCTCTTCCAACCTTGCTTATACTGTGATACTGTAATTCAATTCCATGATAAGAGTACTTTAAATCTTTTAATAGATTAATATACTATATGGAAGAATGAGATGGTACTTTGGCTTTGATTTCCTTCTCTCTGATAATAATGTGTGAAACCAAATATATTGTTTGGTATAACTGGCTGCCAAAAAAACAGATCACACTTCTTATTAGGAATATCAAGTCCTGTGAGGCAGTCAAAGTGCCAAACCCCATCTTCCAATACCTTTCTGAGACTGATCTGAATTGCTGGTGAGTCTATTTTATGTTGAAGTAGAGAAATTGTCAATTTGGTGAGTGCAACCCAGGTGAATAAGGCTGAATGGCAGGGAGCCAGCAGACATGATCAAACATATCTTTTACTTGTGCTTAGTCCTTGAGACAACCTGATAAGAGAGACACTGTATCTCCCCCATAGAGGGTGTGAGGTTAATCATACATCCTATTTTACTTGTGTGTAGGTTGTATCCCTCACCTAGATAATGAGGGGTTTTTGAGTCTGAATAGTCTGAGGTTAATGGAAATGAGTCACAGCACTCAGTCAAAAAGAGGCTAACTCTAACTCCTAGTAGATTCAGTAGTAGTAGAAGCAGCTCGTGGAGCATGTTGGGAAGAGCTCTCCCTATTGCCCTTAAACTTCCCTTCAAGATTTCCAGATCCACTTACATTTGGGTCCCTGAATCTGTGAAGTATCCTGCAGCAGGCCTGAGTTTTGCAGCACTGCTGTGAAATCTTGTGGCTGCTCTAACAGTGACCACCTGTAGCTCACAATTTCTCACAGAAGCAACAAATACTCCACTGACTTTTATATTTGAAAAACCCCACCCAAGTGAAAACCACTCTGGATCAAGAGAAAGCAAAGAAAAACAAAACAAAATCCAAAAAGATGAACCTGAAAGACCCTTCAGACAAGTTGTCTGAAATCAAGTTTAGCCTCCCTCATTCTCTATGTGGAGATTTGTCTTTGTAAGAACAATTTACTATGTGATAGGTGGAATTCTTTCAATTAAAGAAACATTTATTATAATCAGCTTAACCTTGATCCCTGCTTAAAAATATTCACACAGTATTTTGTAGACTTTAACATTTCTCACATTGGAACAATCTCAGTGCAGTTGCCAGTTGTGCAGGAAGTGTTGTTTTAAGCCCTACAGAATGCAAAAATCAGTCTCTGCTAAAAGACATTTACTTTGATCTGTTTTGGGGAGATTGCCTTTTTTTTCTTCCCCCCCCTCCCCCCCCCACTTACTTCTGTTCAATTAAATATTGCCAGCATGTGGAAGTATAAAAATAAGACTACAGTCAGACACCAATTCTTCTTTATCATTCTTTTTAAGAGGAAAAAAAAAAAAAGAAAGAAAAAAAAAATAGCTTATCTTGCTCCTGGGACCTTGAAACTCTCCTGCCAACCCTAAGCAAACTCATTCTAATAATGCAATCACATTAGCTGACATGAAAATGCATATCTGCATGTGCTGTTTGTTGGATGGAGGGAGATAGAAGTGCAGTAATTCATTTCCACTCATTTATCTTATCAAATTCTCTGGAACAGTTTAGTGGGAGAAAGATCTTGTTGGCTTCAGAAATGAGACATCAGCAGGACTCAAATGAGATTTTCTCTTACGCTACTTGTCCTGTCAAAAGAAGGCAAGTAGTGCACAGAGAGAACGAAATCTTATTGATCACACTTTTAGGCAATCAAAGTGAAGGCTAAATTTATTCTGCTTCTAAGAAAATTTTTTATGATGTACTGTTTTCCTGAGGATTTCCTTCAAGTAAGCTAGCTATTCTTCATTAAACAACCTTGTTACTTCTTTTGCATAGCCAAGAAGAGCTCAGTGAGAGCTCATGCAACAAAGCAAATTGTAAAAAGAAGACAAAGTTGTTTGTTTGCAGAGTGCTTTACGTGAATGTAATCTAATGTTCAATAACCAGAGAAATAATGGTGATAAACATGTTTTTCTGGCCTCTTGCTGTTGTTTCTCACATTACCAGACAATCTGCTAAAATGAAAATTACCCAGGTACTTCAGATCATTTTAAAGTAATGAGGTATATTTTTCATTGACTTCCATTATAGTTATCAATGTAATCTGTGCATCAGAAGGGCACAAGTTACATGACTACAGCTGTGATAAAACTAATGTATAGGATCCCATAAAAATGGAGTAAATTTGAAGAGTGGGTGGAATTTATTTATGCTATGAAATTGTCTCTAAAAGGCTGAATGAAATATTAGTTAAGTAGTAAGTAATGTAAAAGTGTATTATCTTTACTATGCTTGTGGCTGTTCTTGGAAGGTGGGATTCCTATTTTCATTCACATCCCTTTAGGCTATTTGGTGATGCTTGTTTTAAGCCACAGAGTAAATATAAACATGTGACTACTCTGAGATCAGTTTACCTTTTCTGAATGGTACAAAATGCAGTAAGATAGCAGTGTGTGAGTTATAGCATTACAAAGCAACGTAAGCAAAGCCCATTAGAAGAAACCATATCCAGGAGATAAAGCAGGGGAATTATTGAAAGCAAGGAAAGAAACAGAGGCATACTAGAACTTCACCAAATGCTGAGTTATCTAGCAAAGAAGTGCACTGAGAGTGGCTAGGCCCTCATCTGTCTCTGACAAGGGGGCATAGTGAGTGCCTGTGAAGAACACAAGAGGGAAGCATGCATAAAATTATGTTTTGCCAGAATACTGTCCAAACTTCTGTGACTCAGAGTCCTCTTGAATGAGAGATGGCATCTTTATATTGCATTGCTCCTGATGGATTTTTCACAGCATCTGTCTTCACAGATAAACTATGGGAAAAATATTTCAGCTTCTTCGACACCATTCCCAAATCTTTCAGTTTGTAAGGGATAACGAACAGCAATACTTTTCCTAAATTATTATTTTATAGACCCATTTCCAGTCTGGAAATCACAGTCTATTTGCCCATTTGTCATATGGAAGTACTCTCATATCTTTGCTTATTCCTTTTTTCACCATAGTTGCAAGTTGCACTATAGTCTTCTTGAGCTGAAAGCATGAGAAGAATGATCACTAGCTAAGACACAGATAGACCTTGGATTTAGAGAGCAGCCTGCTGATTTCTTCTGCTTTTCCATTTATTCCTAGAAATAGCTAAGATCTAATTAAGTTCTTGAATTGTTATTGGCAAATAAGTTGAGGAACATATATTTTGTTAAGGAATATATTTTTTATAGAAGAACACACATAATAAGAAGCTACATTTCCTGAGCAATACTTTTTAGCTCACACTGTTTAACATGTGAAGTTAAGGTTGTTTTTACTCCTCTGTCTATATTAAATTACAACAGTCCACAGTGGATGTCACAGGTCAATTCTTCCCAGCCATTTGCTCTGGTAAGGGTTTTCAGTAGCTCTTTACTCTTAAATATTGTCTCTGCTACCCCGAATAATGTTTAGCTATTAAAATTTAACCTTTTGCTTAAAAATCTAGATCATTACAAAATAAGATGACCATCACAGAGCTGGCCTANCCCTTGTCCTGTCATTGCAAGACCTTACAAATAGTCCCTCCCCAGCCTTCCTGTAGGCCCCCTTCAGATACTGGCAGGCTACTATAATGTCTTCTCAAAGCCTTCTCTTCTCCAGGCTGAAGAGCCCCAACTCCCTCAGTCTGTCCTCATAGGAGAGCTGCTCCAGCCCTCTGATCATCTTCATGGCCCTCCTCTGGACCCGCTCCAACACTCCATGTCCTTCCTGTGCTGGGGGCTCCAGAACTGCACACAGTACTCCAGATGAGGTTCATGCGTGTTCATATTCAATAAATTGGCATTGCTTGGATCATATTAATCTGGGTGTGGCTCTGTTCAGAAGCTCTCACCAAAGAAGTCCTGGGTGGAATTGCTATTCTGGCCTGACTCCCTCTAGAGGTTTAAGGAATGGTCATACCCCTTATCCTGTGGTAGTTTAATTTCTTTCATGCTATTAGATCAGATATATTTGTAGTCTATTGTGACTACAGATCAAATCAAAATAGATTAAAAAAATGGAAATGTTTTCCAATGCTGCACACTAAGCTTTGTAAACACCTTGAATTACTGAAATACGAATGAAAAAAATATTTCTCATTTATAAGAGAATATTTGAATTAAAACCGTAGGATTTAGAAACACCAAACTGCCTTGAGAAATATATAATTGTTCATTATTTGGGGAATAAACCAACTCCAGATTGTGGGTATATAAAAGGAAGTTTGCTTAATTGAGTGGATCATCCATGGGGCCTGACGAGATC
>WBNM01017774.1:11004-30914 GCA_013399055.1 Ramphastos sulfuratus | reverse complement strand
TTCTATGATTCTATGAGACCAGAGACACCTCTGCTGTTGGTAAAAAGCAAATCCCAAAGAACATCCAGAAGATCTGGATGAGCCTGGAGGAATGCTGGAGAGGACTTTTCAATATGGTGTCTAGCAGTGAGACAAGGGGGAATGGTTTTAAGCTGAGGGAGAGCAGGTTTAGACTGGATCTTAGGAAGAAGTTCTTCAGTGTGAGGGTGGTGAGACTCTGTAATATGTTGTGGCTGCCTCTTCCCTGGGGGTGTTCAAGGCTGGCTTGAATGAGGCCTTGAGCAGCCATGTGTAGTTGAGAGGCATCCCTGTCTAAGCTAAGCTGTTCTATGAGTCCATGCTTTTTTTCAGAGCTGCTGGAAGGGTTAAGGTTGTTTTAAGGGCTGAGGTATGTGGGGTAGTTGCCTTATAGGAAGCCAAACTGGAGAGATAAACATTTAGGGGTGAGCCAGTTCTTTAAATGGTGTTACTGCTAGTTTGTAGTTATGGGTTTCTCCACTCTTGTGGTGGTAGTTTTATGCTGAGGTGGTAGCTGAAACTGTGCACTAATGGCATTCATTTGGTCAAGTCTCTGCTCCAGCCTGCTTCAGTGATCTCTAGGCTGCCTTCCCTCACCTCTTGGCATCCTGCCCCAAGGTCATCCCATGATCAGATTCAGTTGTCATGGTGATGCTGTGAACGTGGCAAGGGCATGACCCAGGTTCTGTCTTGGCAAACATCTGCCCAGAACCAGGCTGCCCAATGAGCAAGCCCAACACTTGTCTAGCCCTACTGCTGCCTGCCAGGGCCTCCAGCCTAGGTAGATCTGTGACTTGGGGAGGCAGATAACTCCCCTTTGGTATCATAGAATCATAGAATGGTAAGGTTGGAAGGGACCTCAAGGATCATCCAGTTCCAACCCCCTGCCACAGGCAGGGACACCTCCCACTAGTACAGGTCACTCAAGGCCTCATCCAGCCTGGCCTTGAACACCTCCAGGGAGGGAGCAGCCACAACCTCCCTGGGCAACCTGTGCCAGTGTCTCACCCCCCTCACTGCAAACAACTTCCTCCTAACATCCACTTTCAATCTCCCCTCTGCCAGTTCAAACCCATCGCCCCTTGTCCTGTCACTGCAAGCCCTTGTCAATAGTCCCTCCCCAGCCTTCCTGTAGGCCTCTTCCGATACTGGAAGGCTGCTATAAGGTATCCTCCCCTTGTGCAGCCTTTGCCCCATGCTAAAGCACCATGCAACAGCATCAACACCCAACCTGCCCTGGTTACTTACTCACAGATGTACTCAAATCTGCCAAAGATCCCTTGTTAAAAATGAGAGACCTAAAAAAAGGTCTTCAGCCTCTGAAGAAGCCCTGCTTGTCTTGAATGGTTATGCTAAGAACCACAGACACCAAGAACCACTGCAAGTTTAGTGTGAGCCCTGACATGGTATAAGGGTGACAAAGGCATGACAGTTGTGCAAAAAAACATTGCTGGAGTACTTGGAGTCTATGAATTGCTTACTAATACTCAGTGGTGGAGAAAGTTCCATTTTAGGACAAATGGAATAATACATAATAAGGTTTCCAAGAGAAGGGGGCTACAGGAAGGCTGGGGAGGGACTATTGACAAGGGCTTGCAATGCCAGGACAAGGGGCAATGGGTTTGAACTGGCAGAGGGGAGATTGAAACTGGATGTTAGGAGGAAGTTGTTTGCAGTGAGGGTGGGGAGACACTGGCACAGGTTGCCCAGGGAGGTTGTGGAGCACAGAAACACAGAATGGGATCTTTGATCACGTTGGGTGATTCTGTGCTCCACAACCTCCCTGGAGGGGTTCAAGGCCAGGTTGGATGAGGCCTCGAGTGCCCTGTACTAGTGGGAGGTGTCCAAGCCTATGGCAGGGGGTTGGAACTAGATGATCCTTGAGGTCCCTGCCAACCTTGCCATTCTATGATTCTCTAAGCCCTCTTTCAAGCTCTAGGGCTCCTGGCAGCAATACAAGGATAGCCTCTGACACTGGCAGAGACCACCTAGGCAGTGGTACCTCACAGCTCTTTCCAGAAGACAGCTACACTCCACTAATGAAAATCTAGCAGCTGCCTGGCAGATAACTCAGTGGGCTACAGACCATTAGAAGCTCCAGCCTCAGGAGCATCCTGGGCAGCCAATCTCATTCACTCTTATGCCAGAATTGTGCTTCCATTTAGCCTCTCCTGCTCCTCTTCCTGCTGCCTGCCTGCTTGGTGGGATTGCAGACTGCACTCACCTACTCACTCTTTATTTTATTTAAGGTCTTTCTCAGATGCTTTCCCAAGACACAGCCAAGTTTCCTCCACAACCAATTTTCTGGACCAAAAGTATGCACCAGATTCAATGCACTAGAACAGGTATCCTAGGCTATGAGTATATGCATCTGCCATGACCTTAGACTCTTCTCCTGAGACCTAGGCTATGAGTATATGCATCTGCCATGACCTTAGACTCTTCTCCTGAGACCTAGGCTATGAGTATATGCATCTGCCGTGACCTTAGACTCTTCTTCTGACACCTGGACTACCACTGAGGTGACAGCAAGGAGCCCACAGCTGTTTTATTTGCTGCTCACACATGAGACATGGCCACCTTCATTTTGCAGAGCTCTTTACAACTCGTGTTGCCAGAGTTGTAATTTCATGCAGCGGTTCCCACAGAGTCTCTGCCGTGCATGAACCTTTCCTAAAGGCTGCTTTTTCCAATTTAGCTTTCTGCTAAACTTCTTTCATTTCTATTTCTGTCTCCACACTTCCACCAGACAGGTTCACTGGGGTTGTGTTATCATCCTAAAGGAAAACAAACCCAAATGCTTCATTTTGACTCGGGGCTGCAGAAGGATTATCTTTGCTCTCTTTCCCATCCTTGCACCACAGCTGAGAATGTGCAATAAATTCTTCTTANTCCTTCCTGTGCTGGGGGCTCTTCTGCTTATCTGTGAAACTCATGAAAAAGGATTGCTGGAGAGCTTTGAGAGCAATCTGTAGCTCCCTTCACTGAGCCATTGCTTGCAGGGAACCATTTCTTCTTCAGCTACCTTAGTCCTATGGCTGAGCACACAGTAGCTCCTAAGTTTAGTACTGTGCTCAGTGTGCTGCCACTGCTGAGTGTTTCCCCTCACTGATAACTCCTGCTGGACAAGCAGCCAGAGTCCTCCTCTCACAGAAAATCCACACATATCATAGATCCCCTGGCACAGGTTCTTTCTGCCTGAGATGTGCATTTCAGCTGGGGTTGTGGAGGGAAATATCCATACCATGTCCCCCTCAGATTTGCACACACCAACTGCAGTGACATTCACAGGGGCTACACAACCCCTGGGCAGGCACAGCAAAGCCTCTGCCTTCACCTCATTCCTCACCCACCTGAGCAGAAACATGCTCAAGGAGAACTACAAGGGAACAAAGCTTAAAACCTAAAAAAAAAAAAGAAAACAAGACTAAGAAAAAACCAAAATAAAAAAACCAAACCAAACCAAACCAAAAAACACCTGAAACAAACAACAAAAAACCCCAAACAAAAAACCAAAAAACAAAACAAAAAAAAAAATCAAACCACCAAAAAAACCTAAACACCAACAACAAACCACCAAAACCCCCAAAACCCCACAAAAAACAAACAAAAAAACCTCAAACCCCAAACTTGAACACTGCATAAAACAACAAAAGTCACCTCAAAAGCAAAGTCTTGGAGTTTGCTCACACTCTCCTGCCTCTGTTAGTACCCAGGCTGGAATTTTAGGGACAGAGATGGCCATGGAGGGTGAACTTGCCCAAGTTAAACTTGTTTTAAACCTATACTTGTGCCATGGGGCAGCTTAGATTTTAACTTGGTCTGTGGTACATGAGGGCTTGAACTTAATTAGGGAGGGGGAATGGGGATGGAAAAGAAAGAGGAAAGGAAAAAAAAATCCCAAGAAGGCCAAGCCTGAGCACGTTTATTTTGCAGGTATGGCTGTGCAGAGCAGCATCTCTGTATCTGCTTCTGACAGACATGTAAGGAATTCAGTTGCTCTGCTGCTGCCTGTGGATGTCTCTCAGGTTTCAGGACGAGGCACAGGTTATTCTCTCCAGCTTCCACATTCCATCAGTGAGGTGGTGATGAGTTAGAACAGAAGGAGCAAAAGATGCAATCTTCCAGGTGCAAAACGTTTGTATTTGCTGATATTCTTTGTACCCTCTGTGCCTCTTGCAGTCAAAGCCCTCACACCACTGGCAGTGCTAAATACCATAGCAACACCAACTGCATCCTTATGGGCATTTTTGGGTGGGACATGCAGCCTGACTTTCCACTTCCAGCTCACTGGAGCATGAGGCAAGTATGGAAGCAGCTCATCAGCTCAAGTCTCAGTGCCCACTATGGGTGGGGCAGGTTGTCTCTTGCTAAACCAGGGGGCACACAGCAGCCAGGCTCATTGCTATGCCCTGAGTTCTGGAGGGCTGTCCTGAGCACCCTCCCACACTAGGCAGACACATTCCTGACACGCTGAGCAGAAACAGCTTTGATGTTCCATGAGCAAACACTCAGCACAGATATGAGGGGGTCTAGATTGGCTGCAGCCAGTCCCATGGCTTCTCACAGCACAGAGGAGCTGGTTCATGCTGCACTTATAATGCAGAAAGGCACTGACCTCACCAGAGGTGCTAAAATGCACCACGGGGCAATTAAAGACACCCTCCATTACCAAACACACAATTCCAAACCATGTAAGCAACAATCACCTTCCCACAAGGGAGGGGGACACACCACAGCCTGCCCCAGCAGTCACTGCTGCCCCTGCCCCACCTCCCAAGGAGGGGTCTCCAGCAGCTGCCACACACACAGCAGCATAGAGGCAAGGAAGGCTCCATGGGGTCTGTGCCTTCTGCCAGCCAGTGCTACCATGGGAGGCTGCACAACCTTACCCAGGCTCCAACCCCAAGCTCTCCCCATCTTGTAGCCACTCCTCTTTGCACACTCATTCATAACAAACCAGAAAAAAGCATACCTGCAGTTACTGTTGGGAGAAGTCAGAGCCACAGCAGGCATCCCATGGTCTGGAAATCTTTTGGCCCTGCTCTAAACATGCTCCTAGTGAATGAGGAGCTGTGGCTGGCACAGGTGGATGAAGGGGGCTGATGCTGTTCTGCTGAGCCTGGGCCTGATAAGCTGGCAAGTGGAACACAAGAGTTTGCAACTTGGCACAGATTTGGGCCAGAAGTGCCTTACAGTGAGGCACTGGAACAGGTTGCCCAGGGAGGTTGTGGCTGCTCCCTCCCTGGAGGTGTTGAAGGCCAGGTTGGATGAGGCCTTGAGTGACCTGTGCTAGTGGGAGGTGTCCCTGCCTATGGCAGGGGGTTGGAACTGGATGATCTTTGAGGTCCCTTCCAACCTTACCATTCTATGATTCTATGATTCTAGAATAGCTTTTGGTTTGAAATGTTGTGGGGCTGATGAGGGGAGAGGAGCCAGGATGGGGACTGCTGTATGGCATCACTTCCCTTCTTTGCACTAATTTGAGCCTGTAACACAAACTGGGAGGCTACTACAAGTGCAGGATAACCTTGAGCAAAGAAAATAACAGAGTTCAGAAAATAAGAGCAGTCTCAACAGATCTCAAAAATACCCCTCCAAAAGTACATGGCTTCCCTTCTTTTACAGTAAGTACAGGGCAGGCTGTATAACATTAGGAAAAAAAGGGGTCCAGAGAAGGCCACGGAGATGCTCAGAGGGCTGCAGCAGCTCTGCTGTGAGGACAGGCTGAGAGAGTTGGGGCTCTGCAGCCTGGAGAAGAGAAGGCTTCCAGGAGACCTTAGAGTAGCCTTCCAGGATCTGAAGGGGGCTCCAGGAAGGCTGGGGAGGGACTATTGACAAGGTCTTGTAATGCCAGGACAAGGGGCAATGGGTTTGAAGTGGCAGAGGGGAGATTGAAAGTGGATGTTAGGAGGAAGTTGTTTGCAGTGAGGGTGGTGAGACACTGGCACAGGTTGCCCAGGGAGGTGTTCAAGGCCAGGTTGGAGGAGGCCTTGAGTGACCTGTACTAGTGGGAGGTGTCCCTGCCTATGGCAGGGGATTGGAACTAGATGATTCTTGAGGTCCCTTCTAACCTTAGCATTCTATGATTCTATGATTCCTGTTGCTGAGGCAGCCAACAAAACAATATTCATTGCTGCCTGTTGCAGTGCTGTTGCCAGCAGGTGACACACAACCAGGGCCTTTAGCTTTGGTTTGTCTTCCTATTAGTCCGTGGCAAGGTCACTTTCTGCAGCAGATGACATCAGAAGCCTCTTCCACCTCAGTAATTTGTTCTTCAGAGGTTTTGTGATGGTCCTCAGATACTGCAGTAGTGCACACAGTCTAAAACACAGAGCAGCTACCTTCAGCATATCAAACCATCATTTCAGACAGGCCACAGCCAGTGTGATCTCATTTCTACTTAGCAGACACCTGGTCAAAGCTGGAGGCCACAGTACAGGACACTGCCTGCATGCTGACTTGACAGAACACAAGTTCAGTTCACAGTGACTCCTCAACTGTAAATCCTGACTGTGCTGACACACAGCAGACAAAAACCTGAGGACACAACCTGCCTTATGACCAAATCAGTAACATCAAACTTCCCTACTGGCATCACTCAAGGTGCAAAACAGCAGCCACAAAATAGTTATCCAAAAGTCTTAGGGAGTAACTCTTGTTGCTCTTCTNAGAAAAAAGCATACCTGCAGTTACTGTTGGGAGAAGTCAGAGCCACAGCAGGCATCCCATGGTCTGGAAATCTTTTGGCCCTGCTCTAAACATGCTCCTAGTGAATGAGGAGCTGTGGCTGGCACAGGTGGATGAAGGGGGCTGATGCTGTTCTGCTGAGCCTGGGCCTGATAAGCTGGCAAGTGGAACACAAGAGTTTGCAACTTGGCACAGATTTGGGCCAGAAGTGCCTTACAGTGAGGCACTGGCACAGGTTGCCCAGGGAGGTTGTGGCTGCTCCCTCCCTGGAGGTGTTGAAGGCCAGGTTGGATGAGGCCTTGAGTGACCTGTGCTAGTGGGAGGTGTCCCTGCCTATGGCAGGGGGTTGGAACTGGATGATCTTTGAGGTCCCTTCCAACCTTACCATTCTATGATTCTATGATTCTAGAATAGCTTTTGGTTTGAAATGTTGTGGGGCTGATGAGGGGAGAGGAGCCAGGATGGGGACTGCTGTATGGCATCACTTCCCTTCTTTGCACTAATTTGAGCCTGTAACACAAACTGGGAGGCTACTACAAGTGCAGGATAACCTTGAGCAAAGAAAATAACAGAGTTCAGAAAATAAGAGCAGTCTCAACAGATCTCAAAAATACCCCTCCAAAAGTACATGGCTTCCCTTCTTTTACAGTAAGTACAGGGCAGGCTGTATAACATTAGGAAAAAAAGNACCATCATTTCAGACAGGCCACAGCCAGTGTGATCTCATTTCTACTTAGCAGACACCTGGTCAAAGCTGGAGGCCACAGTACAGGACACTGCCTGCATGCTGACTTGACAGAACACAAGTTCAGTTCACAGTGACTCCTCAACTGTAAATCCTGACTGTGCTGACACACAGCAGACAAAAACCTGAGGACACAACCTGCCTTATGACCAAATCAGTAACATCAAACTTCCCTACTGGCATCACTCAAGGTGCAAAACAGCAGCCACAAAATAGTTATCCAAAAGTCTTAGGGAGTAACTCTTGTTGCTCTTCTTGAACACACACACACACAGAAAAACACACCACAGCAGCTGTAATGTATAAAATAGTTTATTACTATAATAAATAAAATTAAACTTTGTTGTTTTGGTTTTGGTTTTGTTTTTTTTTTGTTTTTTACAAATATTATTTGTGCTTGTTTAAAAATGTTGGATAGGGATACCATTAATGTAGGTGGCTGCATTTGTAACTGAAACATTCCCAGACAGCACATATGCACTGTCCATCTACTGGCAGCTGCTTTGCTGACCACAAAAATAGTATTTACTCATTCTCTCTCTCTCTTTCGTTTTTCCCTAGTCATGCTTCATTGAGCAAAGTGACAAATGCAAGGAAAAAGAACCCAGAGTATTTGGTGGAGATCTGAAAGGATAAAACCAAGTGAAATACACTGAAGAGCGCCCAAGCAACTATATTAACTGCATATCAATAAAGTGTCCATGCAGTGGTGGCTAAATATTGAAAGGCAGACAAGGTCTCCAACAGATGTACAAATGTTGATTGTGTAAGTACAATAATCTAACATTCATTAGAAAAGTTGGTGTTTGTCATATAGCAGTTCATCCTGATACAAGATTATTGAACTTCTTTCACCTACAGCTAAAATGATCCCTTTTCTAGCTTAGTGGTCACAGGTTCAGTGGGAGGAAGGAGAAAAAAAAACCACCCAACCCAACAAACCCAACCCATGAGCTTTTCAGAGCAGTTAGTGAAAACTCCAAACTGTTTTTTTTTTGTTAACATTAGGCATTTAGAATCAGTTACAGAGATGTTCTGGGATTGTGGGTCAAATATGTTCACAGAACACTCAGCAGTCAGCTGGAAACAAGTGACAGTTGCAGGTAAATTCACGTTAGCTTTGTCAAAGAGTGAAAAAAAAACCAACCCAAAACCTTTCAAACACTTCCATAATGTGATAGGTTGGCTCCCTGATATACCAAAGCATTTAGACAACAGTTTACATCTCTGTTTTATGAGGGGAGAAATTAATTATCCTAATTCAAAGGCAATAAGTGAAAAAAAGAAATGTGATTACCAGCAAGTGACTTCCATTAGACTTAGAATGCTAATCAAAGTGCTTCAATTTTAGGCCACACTGTAATTACTACACAACATTAAGAAGGAAGGTGAATGGAATCACAGTTTGAGTTATACCACTTATGAAAGGGTCTTAAGGCTAAATGTTGGATATATCTTATTGCAGAAAGCTTTATTTTGATTTGATGGAATCAATGTTTGCCACAACCATGTGGCCAAAACTATGTCAGGCTGGAGGATACAGTAACTTACTGTGCCTCACCTCAAATTTCTGAAGCTCCCCCTGTATGGGATTCTCTCTGAAACCTTTGTCTCAATGAATCAGAAGTGCAGCTGAAACACAAACTCTATTATTGCCAACACATCCAGAGGACACTAGATGGAAATGAAGAATTCAGTAGATGCTTTTCACCACCTAACACCAGGACAAGAAAGCAGAGGTGCACCAACCATGAGAAGGCTCAGCACCTTTGAGACAGCTCCTGGTAGCAGGCAAAAGAAATCCATTTATTCCATCATCTCTCTTGCAGCAGCTTAGCTTCAGAGATACTGTGAGCAGCGAGCAGTGTCCTGTGAGCCTTAGTCCCAGTGATGACAGCACAGCATTTTTCCAATGTCACAAGTATTTCTGTTTCTCAGCACCATGCTTACCAGGTCTTCTCTCAGTCACAGTATTTGCCAGACTGACAGTACAAAGTCGAGGCCAACTAGTGAAACTTAGTCATGACTTTTAAAAGTTCAGCAGTTAACAAACGAGATGCTAACTAGGACATTTGGTGAGTGGTCTACTGGGAAGATTTAAGCTCCCTTCTTGAGCTGGAACCAGTAAATGAGGGATGTGCTTTCACTTAACAGAAATACAATCCATAGACTTATCTACACAGAGAGATTATATATAGGCGTGCGCATGTAGACACGTCTGCACAAGTGTCACCATGCACACAGTTGTCCATACAGTAAAGACAAATTTTGCATTAAATTCTTTTCACAGACTAGTTAGGAGTGATTGAAAATATAACACCAGGCATTCACAATAAAACATCTTGTTGGAGTCATTAAGGGGAAGTACTGCAGAAACAGAACATCACCTTCGAGGCTGTTAAACAGGGTGTTCGCTGGGGCTCAGGGCAGCACTGTGGAAGAGATTCAAAGCAAGAATGATGTTTTTAAATCTGTACACATAACATCAGGCAGAAGTTAAATGCATCTGAACATGATAGGGGTGAGGGCTGGGATGTCCTCTTTCAATCCTGTGCTGCACATCGCTATTCTTTCCAACAGTTTGAGTTTCTGGACTTGCAGAAGTTCCCTTTTTACCAAATCATAACTCAGGCTCTTTCTCCCAGCTACCTTCTTTTTGATTGAAATAGAATGTCATCTGTGGGGTGTAAAAATAGCCACACACTCCTAAATTATGGTTACAATTTAATGCCTTTGAACACTGCCCAAATTTGGTTTTGTTATGGTCATGAAGCTCCAGAGAAGCTGTGCTCCTTAGCCACACCACCTTTGGGTGTCTGCTCCGGGTCAGCACCGACAGCAGTCAATGTCCTTCACTTCCACACAGCTGTAACTGAGATTAGACCACTTGGTGGTGATTTTATGAATCAGCAGGCACTAAAATTAGTTGTAGGATATTGTAACTCAGTAGTCTGTGTATGTTGTAGGATAATTTAAAAAAATACTTCTCTCTTGGGTGAGTTTTGCTCTGTGGACATCCTGGAATACCAAGTAGTTAAAATGAGCAGAATCTTCTGCTCTATGGAACAAGTCACTGCTTTGAGCCTTGGACTAATTTGGAGCTGTGCTGTAGCATTCAGACCCTGCCAAAGCAGCACTGCTCCTGTAGAGAGTGGTTGAAAGCACCTGTGTTACAAATCTTTCTCCACTGACCCTTACATGCCAATGCCTACAGCTACACAGCATCATGCTCCCTCCCTGGAGGTGTTCAAGGCCAGGCTGGACAAGGCCTTAAGTGAGCTGTACTAGTGGGAGGTGTCCCTGCCTATGGCAGGGGGTTGGAACTGGATGAGCTTTGAGGTCCCTTCCATCCTAAACCATTCTGTGATTCTGTGGTTACAATCCTTGAAGGCTTTACAAATGGATTATAAATTGCTTTAGAGGCCACTAGAAGAGCCCCATAAAAGCCTTAAAAAGGGCTCCATGCTGCACCCACTCATCACAGAGGGTGTGAAGCAGTACAGTATTGTACCAACCATCAGGCTACACAAGAACTACCCTCAGAAAAGTTGGGACTTGTCTTTCTTGATTGACAGGGGTGGCTAATAATGGCAATTCTAGGGCTGACCCTGCTGTGCCTCCAGACCTGGGCAACACCAGAATAACATTGAACATATCCCTGAGGACACACAGAAGTACCAGTAAGAGACATCAAGTCAGTATCAGCAGCAAAGGGCCAGGTAATCTGCAACTGCACATTTAATTCTGTCTGCACTGCAGTTCTGGAGATACTAGGCACATACTTTGGAGGTTATAGACATTTCCTCCCTCATCCACCTGGGATAAGTGAATTTCTGTGCTTATCCACCTACACCTAAGTGGGTGACACTTCCCCAAAGTGAAACAAGACTGAAGTTCATCAAGACTTTAATATTTTCACAACTTTCCAAAGAAAATCTAGTTTCAGGAAGACAATGCTGATGAGGAACTTGCCTGGATGAGGAAATTGGCTCCAAGCCAATCTCTATACACTAGCTGGAATTTGGAGACATCAGTTATAAATCCCTGTACACCTCTGGTTTACTTAGACATAATTTCATTATCCAATGAATTTACTGACTGAGGAGACTAGGAAGAAAAAAATACAATCAGCCAAAGGTTTCTAATTGAAATCATTGCTGTATGGATTTCTTACAGCCACAGCTGATGCCACAGCTCTTACAGGTAACTTTGCCACTTTGAGTTGATCAGAGCACTGACACACAGTGTGGCTCTGGTCAAAAAGGGACATCCTCACTACTGCCTGTGTGTGACTGTAAAAGACTCCAGGTATCACTTGAAAACCTCAGCACAGAACCAGAAATAAAAGAAGGAAATGGCATCTCAGTTTCAGAGTTAGTCACCTCCCCATAGCCTTTTCTAGTGGGAGGGAAAAAGCAAACTACAGATCTGATCCTGGCAGCTGCTCCTTGGGTAAGAATCCACAATCTGAGGACATTTCCATATTGAATCAAGGTGAAATTCAATTCTAAACCTGACTGGAGATCTGGAAATGAAGGTGGTACACTGGGAACAGTCAGCATCTTTGAGAGCAAGGGCAGTTACCACAGGAACAGACACAAATAAAGACACTGAATTCAAGACCCCCTTTGCACAGCACTGCTGTGCTGGTTGATCTGTGGACCTCACACCTCCCCAGGGATGTCTGACGCGGTCCTGCATTGCACTCTGCAAGCATCAGACCAGCAGATGGGTCCTTTTCTCTACCTCAGATGGGTCCTTTCTGTACCTCAGATGGGTCCTTTTCTCTTCCTCAATTTGGTTCCTTTTCTGTCCCTCAGATGGGTCCTTTTCTCTTCCTCAATTTGGTTCCTTTTCTGTCCCTCAGATGGGTCCTTTTCTCTTCCTCAATTTGGTTCCTTTTCTGTCCCTCAGATGGGTCCTTTTCTCTTCCTCAATTTGGTTCCTTTTCTGTCCCTCAGATGGGTCCTTTTCTCTTCCTCAATTTGGTTCCTTTTCTGTCCCTCAGATGGGTCCTTTTCTCTTCCTCAATTTGGTTCCTTTTCTGTCCCTCAGATGGGTCCTTTTCTCTTCCTCAATTTGGTTCCTTTTCTGTCCCTCAGATGGGTCCTTTTCTCTTCCTCAATTTGGTTCCTTTTCTGTCCCTCAGATGGGTCCTTTTCTCTTCCTCAATTTGGTTCCTTTTCTGTCCCTCAGATGGGTCCTTTTCTCTTCCTCAATTTGGTTCCTTTTCTGTCCCTCAGATGGGTCCTTTCTGTACCTCAGATGGGTCTTTTTCTGTACCTCACCCTTAACACAAACAAAAACCTTCCTCTCAAAATCATGTTGGATTTTTGTAAATGATTTAGTGCCATGGGGAAAAAAAACTGAGGCTTGACTACACCACACTGTGGTAAGACCTATTGCTGCTAAACCCCTGGGAACTCCTGACCTGTCAGCCTCACCTCCCTGCCTGGGAAGATCATAGAACAGATCCTCCTAGATGCCATGCTGAGGCACATGGAGGACAGGGAGGTGGTTCAAGACAGCCAGCATGGCTTTACTAGGGGCAATTCCTGCCTGATCAGCCTGGTGGCTTTCTATGATAAAGTGTCTATGTCAGTAGGTGAGGGATGATCTATGGATGTGATCTGTCTGGGCTTCTGTAAGGCCTTTGACATCATCCTACTTGGCAAGTTGGAAAGATATGGAATTGGCTGGGTGGTGGCCAATGTCTCAAAGTTCAGAAGGGCATTGGTGACAAGTGGTGACCCTCAGGGCTCTGTACTGGGACCAATACAGTTTAATATTTTTATCAATGAAATAGACAGTGAGATTGAGGGCACCATCAGTAAGCTTGCAGGTGACACCAAGCTGAGCAGTGCTGTCGACACACCAGAAGGACAGGAGGGACCAGAAGGACCTGGACAGGCTGGAGAGGTGGGCCCAGGTGAGCCTCCTGAAGTTCAACAAGAGCAAGTGCAGGGTTCTGCACCTGGGACAGAACAATCCTCACTCTCAGGACAGGCTGGGGGATGAGGTGTTAGAGCCCTGTGGATAGGGACTTGGGCATGCTGGTGGACAAGAATCTGGACATGAGCAGACAGTGTGAGCTTGCAGCCCAGAAGGCAAATCACATCCTGGGCTGCATCAAAAGAAATGTTGCCAGCAGATGCAGAGAGGTGATTCTGACATTTTGCTCTGCTCTGGTGAGACCTCACCTGCAGCACTGCATCCAGTTCTGGAGCCCTCATTACAGGAAGGACATGGAGCTGATGGAGTGGGTACAGAGGAGGGCTACAAAAATGATCAGGGGGGTTGGAGCAGCTCTGCTATGAGGACAGGTTGAAGGAGCTGGGGGTGTTCAGTCTGGAGAAGAGGTTTCTGGGGAGACCTAATAGCAGCCTGCCAGTACCTGAAAGGGGCCTACAGTAAGGGTAGAGAGAGACTGTTTACAAAGGCCTGTGGTGATAGGACAAGGGGCAATAGCTTCAAACTAGAGAAGAGCAGGATGCTAGGAACAGGTTCTTTACGATGAGGGTGGTGGAACACTGGAACAGGTTGCCCAGGGAAGCCCCATCCCTGGAGATATTCAAGGTGAGGCTCAAAAGGGCTCTGGGCAACCTGGTCTGAGGATGTCCCTGCTGACTACAGGGGAGTTGGACTGGATGACCTTTGGAGGTCCACAACTCTGTAAAAATGGAAACCCAAAAAAGTGTTGCCCTGTGCTTCCCAACTCTAACCTGCTGTTAAGCAGTGCACATAGCAGCTCAGTGGGAGGAATATACTGTGAACATTCCTGCATCCCAAGGTGATAACCCAAGCCATGATATGTAATCCTACCTAAAGACTAGTTTTGGTAAAGTGCTTCAATCTTCCTCCACAAAGGTTATAAAAATAAAAGTTTTGGAAGCATCTCCTTCTTTAAGAAGCAGATCTTTTCTTTCCTTGTTGCAATAGCACTTGCATACAGTCAGTACTGCATTCCCACCTGCACTATCCATTTGCTTACTAGATCAGGAACAATGTATCTGGATGCAGATGAAGATGCCACAATCTAAGACCCTTTAAAGGTTCTGTGAAAGCCTTTGGCTACAACAAACATTAGCAAAACATAAACTTCTGAATAATAAAGTAACAAGAATCAAAAGAGCAGATTCATAGCAAAACCAGGACATAAATGTCACAGTATATTTTCAAGGGGAAGCAAATATGCAGGACCTGCTGTTGATGTTCAGAAGCGTTGTGTCGTGGGCTGTGCTCAGGCACGTTGCACACCCAAACCTCTGTCCTCTGGCAGCAAAGATAAAATATACTCAAAGACAGCTGAGACAGAAATGAAGTTTTTGAAAACCAGCATCTTTGACTTGGTGGATGAGAATGTGGAAGATCTCATTTACTGACAGACCTGAAATACTGTGGCTGTTGCTGAAGATCTTGTAAATGCAGTTGCTTTAGCAACATGGCAGCCTGCAATTAAAAAAAAGTACATCTCTTTTTCATCTTTTTAGCCCTTCCTTTATTATCCATAAATAAGTCCATTACCGAGTAGCACCCATTCTGCTGGGATGAAATATACATCTCCTACTGCTCTCTGCATTATCACACATAGGAAAATATACTGTGACATTTAACATGCTGTACAGGTTACTGGGACAGTGACAGCAGCAGCAAAACAACCAAACTCCCTGAACACTGCAAACATAAGCAGCCTGGCAGGTGCTTATTCCCACGGGCAAAACCCAAGCCAACAACATAAGGCATGCTCCAAAAACCTCCGGGGTCAGCTGGGGCTCAGAGGGATGGCTGCTGCTGTCAGAATGCTTATTCCAAAATCCCGAGAGAAAGAGGCAGAGTAGGGGGGAAAGGGTACCACAGAGAAAAGAAAAACTTTAGAAACTGTACCCTTGCTGTCAAAAAGGCTTCAGAGTCAGCTGCCATCTTGACATGAGGCTGCAGTTCCTGTTACCGTACCTTTCTAGACACAGGGAACATGCTTAGTGAACTGGTCCCTCACTCATTTGCAAGAAGATTAAATGTAAAACGTTATGAGGGTGCTTCTTTGTTTGTTTTTAAGAAAGAAACACCTTAGCTAGCTGCAAACATGTCTTTTTCTGATTCTGGAGACTGGGGCCTTGATATTTCAAACAACTCCTGTGGCGACTGTGAGCTTCTTCTGGAGGTTAATATCCTAAGTATCTCAGCGAGTTGTTTTTCTATATTGGTCATTTTTGTGTTTAAAGCCTTGATGTCCTCTTTCAACTCGTGTTTTACTTCTAGCATGGTGGCCTGAAGAGTCTGTTCTGGAATGGGATAAAAGGAATGCTTGACTTCGGGGAGGACTGGGCTGTGGTCCTGTGGGCTTCTCGTCTCCCCAGCGTTGTCCAAGCGCAAGTCACTTTTTGTGATGCCACTGTCACAAGAGTCTGTCTTCTTCAGGGTAGCTTCTCCGGAAACTTTAGTTCTCTCCGGTAAAGTCTCCATGGACTCCGCTTTAGAGACCTTGTTCCAGTCTTCACCTTTGGCACAGGCGTCTTTGAACTTGGCCCAGCCTTTTCGCCGCGGGTATTCCCCTGAGGCTTTGCACCCTGTGTGGTCTGACGCTGGGGCCTGCAGTTTTGCCTGGTCAGATGCCCCTGACGTAGAAGCAGACTGGTACGGCACCGGGGTCGCCGGGCTCTCCCGCACAGTCACAACGCTGGCCTTGACCACCGCGCGGGCGGACGACTGCTCCCCTAAAACGTTGCCCTTCTCCACGTCCAGCTCATCTGGATCTCTGCCCCTCTCTGCCGCCAGCCGCGCCTCCTTCTGCTGCCTGAACCTCTGGAACAGCCGCCGAACCGGGTGGTCTGGGGGTAAGATCAGAGGTGCTTCGTTCTTCCTCTTCATCCTCTCCTCTTCTTCACGTTTGACGTCGCTGATTTTCCGGAACACAATCTGCGGGGAGAAAGAAGTTTTGCTCTGTGACTAAGTGTGCTGGTTGGAGGCTAACTGGAATATTTTAATGCAGAAAATTATATTATAGGCTGTGAAAGGAAAACAATGGTGGTGTCTGCTGCACTCATAGGCCTGCTGAGATGGATAAGACTAAGAACACATAGATAAGACACACAGACAGCTGGAGCAGCTCTGCTGTGAGCACAGGCTGAGAGAGTTGGGGCTCTGCAGCCTGGAGAAGAGAAGGCTTCCAGGAGACCTTAGAGTAGCCTTCCAGTATCTGAAGGGGACTCCAGGAAGGCTGGGGAGGGACTATTGACAAGGTCTTGCAATGACAGGACAAGGGGCAATGGGTTTGAACTAGCAGAGGGGAGATTGAAAGTGGATGTTAGGAGGAAGTTGTTTGCAGTGAGGGTGGTGAGACACTGGCACAGGTTGCCCAGGGAGGTTGTGGCTGCTCCCTCCCTGGAGGTGTTCAAGGCCAGGTTGGAGGAGGCCTTGAGTGACCTGTGCTAGTGGGAGGTGTCCCTGCCTATGGCAGGGGGTTGGAACTGGATGATCCTTGAGGTCCCTTCCAACCTTACCATTCTATGATTCTATGATTCTAAAGTGCAGGGCCCAGCACTTGGCCTTGTTAAACCTCATACAGCTGACTTCAGCCTATCAGTTCATCCTGTCCAGATCCCTTTGCAGAACCTTCCTACCCTCCTCATCAGATCAACACTCCCACCAATGTGGCACAGCCTGCAAGCTTACTAAGGATGCACTTGATAGCTTATCCAGACCAGTGATAAATATATTAAAGAGAGTTGGCCCCAATAGTGAGCCCTGCAGAACACTTGTGACTGGCAACCAACTGGATTTAACTCCATTCACCATCACTCTGTGATCCTGGACATTAAGGCAGATTATTACCAAGCAAAGCATCCAGCCATTCAAGCATGAGCAGTCAGTAATATGGAGTATTAGAGTATAAAAGATGTAACCCCTGGCTGATCTCTAAGCTCTTTAGCTGCTTTTAGGCAAATCCACTCGAAGTTTTTACTTTCCAATGAAGAAACAACTTTCAGATTCAAATCATTACTAGAAAATGTGTAAACAAACCCATCCCTTTCTTGCAGGCAGATTCAAATTAAACTAAATATAGTAAATATTCTGCTAAATATAGCAGTACAGTGCTGCTTCAGTGGCACACAAAAGGCATGTTTCTCCTGATTCCAATGCTTCTTGACAGTTTTGTCATGGTGAAGCAGGGGGGGAAAAAATGTTAACGCAGCATCTGTGGAAGGAAGAAGTTGTCAGACTTGGCAGCATTTCCCTAATACAGAAAAGAATAAAATTAGCAGGAAAGATGTTTTATTTCCAAGCTGCAATTAGGAAACTAAATGTGAGAGAAGAATAAGAAAACAGGGTACTTGAGAGTATTTTTTCCTGGGCTGCAGCAAGAGCAGTGTGGGCAGCAGGGCAAGGGAGGGGATTCTGCCCCTTTGCTCTGCTCTCCTCAGACCCCACCTGCAGTCCTGTGTGCAGTTCTGGAGCCCCCAGCACAGGAAGGACATGGAAGTGTTGGAGGGGGTCCAGAGGAGGCCACCAAGATGCTGAGAGGGCTGCAGCAGCTCTGCTGTGAGGACAGGTTGAGAGAGTTGGGGCTGTGCAGCCTGGAGAAGAGAAGGCTTCCAGGAGACCTTGGAGTAGCCTTCCAGTATCTGAAGGGGGCCTACAGGAAGGCTGAGGAAGGACTATTGACAAGGTCTTGCAATGCCAGGACAAGGGGCAATGGGTTTGAAGTGGCAGAGGGGAGATTGAAAGTGGATGTTAGGAGGAAGTTGTTTGCAGTGAGGGTGGTGAGACACTGGCACAGGTTGCCCAGGGAGGTTGTGGAGCACAGAATCACCCAAGGTGATCTTTGATCATGTTGGGTGATTCTGTGCACCACAACATCCCTGGAGGTGTTCAAGGCCAGGTTGGAGGAGGCATTGAGTGCCCTGTACTAGTGGGAGGTGTCCCTGCCTATGGCAGAGGGTTGGAACTGGATGATCCTTGAGGTCCCTTCCAACCTTACCATTCTGTGATTCTATGGTGCTGGTGGCATGAAGCCCCAAGGCCATTATCAGACAGGTCAGTTTGTCTCTGCAAAAGTCAGTGTCCCCAGGTCCCCCCTTTCCTGGAGTTGGCATGTTTGGCACTGGTGTGGACATCCACACAGCCGTGTGCCAGACAAGCAGCTGGGGCTCTTGTCACTTTGCACGTGAGCATCTCTTTGTGAGCAGTATGTGGATCTGGACTGTGTGTTTTCTGTAAAAGCACAGGAGTGTGTGACTGGGTGGTGCAGTGGGCACCCTCATGGGGGTCACCAAGGAGGGCACCTAGCTCCTTGAAAAACCTAGAGGCCCAGCCTCTAACAACTTACCCATTTCTGTAACAAAAGCCACTCATTAAATAGTGGCAGGTACTCCTGTGCTTATCAGAGAAGATGCTGAGCAGGCTGCATGCAGCAGGGTTTGGGCTAGACAAGGAGTCTAAAGCCTCAATGCTCTGAAGGAGCATTTGCTAAGGGAATCTTGTTACAAGTAGATTGCATCTTTCAGAAAAATGTCTAATTTGACAGCAATAAAGAATCCATCATCACATCTTGACAAAAGATTCCTGCAATTTTTGCTTCAAGGCTTCATTTGTCTGACATCAGTGACATTTCTTTCCCTCAGACACTTAAAAAATCACTTCTAGAAACTGGTTCTAGAGCCTCATGCTTAAAAATTTTTGCAGGACTATTAGGGCTAGATGGTTACTACTGTGCAGAATTTAGACAACAATGCTTTCCTGGTATGAAATAGGCAAAGTTCACCTCTAAAGCTTTCAATTTAACTCTTAATTTTCCCAGTTTTAAGTCTTTGGAGATGTCTGGATTATTTTTTACCTTCCTACTCTAACAGGCAGTGTTCAATGCTGAAATCCTCACTCTTGCCCAAAGCTAGGATATATAGCTGATGTACTTAAATGCAAAGACCCTTTTAAAAAGCCAAGCAAAACAATGAGCCTCCCAATGAGCTCTGCTGGCTCACTGCTACACACTGCTCTTCCCATCTCAAGATTTGCTGATGTGTTTCCAGAACTATCTAGCATAGCTCCAAGATCTTTTTTCCTAAGCTGTAGTAAGAGGTGAATGGGCACAGGGGTATTCTGATTCATGAAGACATTTCAGAGAACCCCTGCTAAGTTGGCCATTAAAACCGAAGGCTGCCTTGCAACAAGATAAAAAGCCAACATTCTCACAACAGCACTATCTCATCTGACCAGATGGAAGTAGAGATGCAGTAATTTCATAAAATCAGAGAATGGTAAGGTTGGAAGGAGACCTCAAGGATCATCTAGTTCCAACCCCCTGCCATAGGCAGGGACACCTCCCACTAGCACAGGTCACTCAAGGCCTCCTCCAACCTGGCCTTGAACACCTCCAGGGAGGGAGCAGCCACAACCTCCCTGGGCAACCTGTGCCAGTGTCTCACCACCCTCACTGCAAACAACTTCCTCCTAACATCCA